>JARKIC010002816.1:0-46920 GCA_029378375.1 Mycena olivaceomarginata | reverse complement strand
GGTCCTGGGAAGATGATGCGCAGCTGCACGAATGTAACGTGGATGTGGTTATTGGGCGACGAAGTACTGAAGTTTTGTTTGACAGCTGTCCGGGTAGAATGGTCCAAGGCGTGTGCCCGGAAGGATCGATGGGTGGAGGAGGTGCAGCTGTTGCGGGAAGAAATGAAACGGGTGCTACGAATGCTGCGTTGGATCCAGGGGCAGTGGCGGGAGAGGGCGGTCGACGAGCGTGCGGACGTGACGCCGGAGCTACGGGCGGGATTGCGCGCATACGCGGAGCGCCAGGTTTACACGCACCGGAAGATCGCAGAAGCGTTTCACACGGGGTGGAGCTGTTCGATGGCTTCGGTGGTCCAACGGGTAGTGGAGCAGGACGGCTGGGTGTATCGCGAGCTGGTTACTGGTGAGCGGCCGAGCGAGGGCGGGGTAGCTGAATTAGAAGCGGCGGCGGCAACGGACGTGTAGGCGGGGTGCACCCAAATGCGGATATAATAACACCGGTGGTACTAGATATATTATATATCCAAAAATGGACACTGTTTGCGTATTTTCGGGACTTGAGACCATGCCGTGGATGCCGAAGGAAGTGTGCAAGAAGTGTGACTGAGAGACGAGGGCATTGGTGCAAAAAATGGCGCTAGGGAGATAGCCAGCCAGGGCCTGGCTGTGTGTTGGTGATTTGCAATCCTAACTCCTGGCTACAGCAACCATCAAAGGCATCCTGCCACAGCTACGGGTGTCATGAGAGTCCCGTGCCGCTAAGATGCGTCTGTATCCGTACGGACCGCGTCGCGCGAAAAAGTAGAACCCGGGCGATTCATGACATCACCCCCCCTCTTCAAGGTCGTTGTCCTCAACGACCCGTAGGTACCCCGTCCCCATCTTCCCAATAATTCCTGCAAGGCGAGTTTTATCCTTCAAAATTTTCCTGCGTCGTGGGGCTTATTGTCACTGCCCATCGATTATTACCCCGCGAAGGTGTCCTTCAGTCTTCTCCGTTCGGGAACCCGCAATCCAAAATATCCAGCGTTCTCCCTTCGTGGTGGTCCCGTTATCCGGATTGTAAACACCGCACCATGGTCGTAGGGCTTATTGTCACTGCCTATCGGTTATTGTCGCGCCGGCGTCCCGTTGTCTTCGGTGTTCGACTCCCCATGTTGTGGTATTTCCTCCCCTCTGTGGTTCGACCCTCTTTTGGTTTTCTTTTGATCTACTTCCCAAAGTAGAATCCCCTTAAGCGAGTGGATCGTGCGGGTTCTTTTCCGAGATAGGGGTTTCCTGGGTTCTGATCCTATTCAGAATCCCGCCCCTGTCTCGGGTTCTGTCCCTTTCCTGCCTCCTCAGGTTCTTTGTCTTCCCCCGTCATGACCTCTTCTCTTCGCAGCTTCGCCCTGGCCTGGAATGCTGGCTTTCATTTCTTCCTTGACCCGTCAACGTCGCCCCGTTTTCTGTTGGACTGGGACCATCGCAACGCGGATGGTACCCGTCTCTCGCTCGGGTATGGCGTGGAGAGCTTTCGCACCCCGCGCCGATTCTTCCACGAGCGTTCGGATACTGCGTCGCTGGAGCCATACGTAGGACCAGTCCCCGGTAGCCGGGGTATTGTTGGGCCAGAACCCGTTCGTCGGCCAGACCTCCTTCTCCACTATTGGCTCGCCACGTCTCGCTGCCCTCCTGTCGGGGTATCCCGCGTTTCCTTCTTCCAGTTCCTGACCCAGGCTCTGCCTTCTCCTCCTCGCCCTCTCTCTATGCTTCCTGTCTTCGATTTCCGAGTCACCATAGAGGACTATCCCCAGGAGTGGTCACTGGACGCCATTGCGCACCAGCACTTCCTCGCGTGTGCGTGGCTCGGGTTCTGGTGCATCGAAGAGAGGGGTCCAGCCAGATGGCCTATCCGGATCTGTTGGCTGCGACGTTCCGCAGCTGCTGCCCCTCCGTCGGTGTTCGATGAGTTCTTGGATCGGATGGTGTTGGCTTTTGAGAATCTCATGGCTGAATATCGTCGAGCCCGGGAGGATCATGTGGAGGAGGATGCCCTTTGCAAGCAGCTGTTCGAGCTGGTCGTGAGTCTTCACGGTTTGTGGAACCCGGGACCATCGTGCTAAACCCCCGCGTATAGCTCAACATGGAACATGCTTTGTTCTGGATGAGTCGCCTCGGTTTCTGGGTTGCTTGGTCCGTCCACTACAACGAACTTCTCGAGCAGTTGTTTCTGACCGTCCTCTCGGGCTTCCCCCTTGCCCAGCGACAGGCGGAGTTCACTCGGCTCCGCGCTCGCCTCTTCTTCTCTCGAAATCCGTCTTCGAATTTCCCGGAAAACGTTCAGTCCGGAATAAACCCACTGGACGCTCCAACGGGCATTGCTCGTCTCCGCCTCATCCCCTGGGATGGTTCTCGCTCCGACGTACGGTCCGGGTTTCAACCCGACCCCGCTTCCAACGTGACTTCGGCGCGAGGCGCTACCGTGAGGTTTTCGTTCAGCGGAGTCTTGGAATACCTGGACGGTGAGTTGTTTTTTAATCTCGTGGAACCATGATTGCTAAAGGTTCTCCGCAGAGCTGGCGTCTTCGAACGGGCGTCGAGTTCCTGCGGAGGAACTTGCGTCTCCTGGGCGTTTCCTCGAGGGCGAGGAGTTGGACCGGGAGATCGCCATCGCAGGATTGTCACCCAACAATTTTCTGGGCGCCACACTCTTGCCCTCAACCTCCGTTGGGGAAGAGGCATCCCTGCCTCCCGACGTACCGCCACGAACGCAAAAGAGGCCCCGCCGGCGAACCCCCACCGAACCGCGAGCAGATCGCGAGGCGAACAGAGCGCAGCGGGCTAGTCCCCCGCGTCCTGAACCGCCCTCCACCGCGTCAACTCTCCCCACACGGTCTTCTTTCGTTGCAACTCCAGACCTCTCCCAGTCTCCTTGCTCCTTCCCGTTAGAGGGGTTCCGTCCGCAGGGAGCCGTTGTGCGCACCCTGTTTCCCCCTTGTCGGCGCTGTAACAACTCCGGTCGTTTGTGTGTGCTGGAGATCGCGAGAGGGTTACCCGGGAAGACCCCGCGGTGTTGCTCTCCTTGTAAGTCTGCCCACGCAACGTGTAGTTCCTGGACGAAGTTCTCCAACGCCTACAAGGATGGGATCGACACGGTGCTGCGGGGTTTCCGGGTGGCCTTTTGGGAGCACCTAGGGTCGGGTTCCTTCCAGCCGTTGCATCCCGACCCTCGGTCCTGCGGACCTAACGCAAACTCGTGCGTAGAGCTTACAGTCTGACTTTCTTCGTCTGACGGATACCCTCTTCATAGGTCTCTCTTACACCTATAGAGAGTTCCTCAGCGAACTGCGCCTGGCCCAGCGTACGGTGCGCGCCGAGGCGCGTCGTCGTGCTGCCGCTGCTGCAACCCGAACCTCCGACCCCGTTGTCGTCATTTCCTCAGATTCAGAAGATGATGCTCCGCCTTCAAAGAGACGCAAGACATCTCCTCCTCCCGAAGAGTCCTCTCCAGAGGTGATTGTGGTGACGGACGAGGACGGAGACTTGCGATATCCGGAGGGTGCGGACGAGGACGTACCCATGCACCCTCCCGACTCTCCCATCGGAGGGGATCCTCGCAACTACGACCCCACTCTGGAGCCCGCCCCAGCGGCTGTCCCCCCGGAACAGCACGCTTCCTCTTCACGATCTACACTGGACGATCCACCGTCCAGCGCCTCAGCCTCGCATTTCCTCGGGTTCCGTCTGCGTCCCATGGAGGCCCTTTCTCCTTCTTCGCGTAGGGCTTGTCGACGAAATAGTCAACTGGGCCGACCAGAGTGGGGCCGGTGAGGAACGCGTAGAGAGCGCCCTGCTGTTCATGTCGGCTATCTTTAGCCAGGCAGGCAACACGCTGGGGCAACGTCGGCGAGACAGGAAAGGGAAGGGTCGAGCTGCGTAGCCGTGTTTTTGTGATTTTCTATAATTTTCCCCAAATCCGGAAGCGAGCGTAGTGTTGTCCTTTTTCGGCGTGATAAGATTAGATTTCATTAAGATTTTCTCGCCAAAGGATTGACAAGTTGTAGACAGATTCGAGAGTGAAGGGTATGGGTATAACCCGTTCCACGGGTTTCTTCATTGCCGCCGCCGATCCTTCCCTCATTGCTGGTTCCGCGCTATCTCCGAGCGCGCTTGTTCCAGCCGGGCCCTTGCGCTAGGGCTGAGGCCTTCCTCCAAGGAAAGCGCCGCTTCGGGTTCTTCAATCGGCACCAGGTCCGGGATTTCCTCGGGTTCCTCAATCGGCAACAGGTCCGGGACATCAGAGGACGCGTAGGGGGGAGCCGGTGGTTCTCCTTGCGCCTGAGCGGCTTCCAGCCCATCCATGAACACGGAGAGCGCCGCCCTATTGGCGTTGCCCATCCTGACGACATACAATGGTCCATTAGGATTGGAGCAGGGACCTCGGGTTCCGCCCTGCCGGGTGGGTAGGAACGCGGGCTCCCTTTGGGATCCGGCTCCGTGTTGGCGCCCCTGTCTGGGCGCTGGGCCTTCCTGAGGCCGGGCTTCGTTCTGGCGTCCCTGCCTGTGCGCCGGTCCCCTGTATGTCGAGGAGCCGCTTCGTCTGTCGGGGTTGGCGCGGGTTCTCCTTCTCTCTGTCCCTTGGATCGGTTCCGCCTGTGGAACCGAAATCTTCATCAACCAGGTTCCAACACATTCTATCATTCGCCGGATTTTCTCCATCCAGGGGTTGCGAGGCTCACGCCTTGGAACCCGCCTGTGTCCGCCCAAGGGACGAGCGACTCGTCCCTCATGGGTTGCCCATACTAGGGCGACACACAGCGCAGCCATTCCCGCGAGTACGCCCCCCCACCAGAGTAGGTTTCCAACCCACTCTCCAACACCCTGTCCAGGCGTGCTTCCAGCAACCACAATGTTTGTAGGTGCCATCTTCTCGTTCCAAGCGTGTATCGGTTTGTCGGGGCTGGCAGAAGAGATTCTACCTTCTGTCAGCAACGGCCTCTGGGTCGGCTAAACAGCGAGTAACCCGGCGAGAACCCCAACCGGGAGAAACCCGATAGACGCTAATAGCTCGTGTGTTCCCCGAGCAGTAGGACCAGTCGTACGGCGTCCTCCCTAGGAGGCCGTATGTCGTAGGTCGGGATGCGAGGCGGAACCCGGAACGAGTCGAGGAGGGTGTGATATCCACTCAGGTACCAAACCCGAGGGGTGGATACAACCCGTAGTACGGTGCGAGGGAAGCGGGACAGAGTGGAGACAATGCCTATGTCAAGCCAAGGTAGAAGCCTGAGATTAGACGAGGTAGAATCTACTGTACATGGAGATTCTACCGTGCTTATATAGGCTTCTAATAAATTAAAGCGATCGCGGTCAATCGCGATCAGTTCCTGCAACGTAGCATTAAGGAGCATTAATGCTGATGCTCCTGGACTCCTCTGTGTTGGTTTCCGTGGCGTCGGTGGACCTAGGAGACCCGACGTTCGGGTTTCCTAGTCCTAAGTGTCATCGTCTCCAGTGGTTCAAACCCCGATCGGGTTTGCAACCACTCCTGTACTCCGTGTACTCTCCTGTGTCAGCCCTTGGTGCGTCCGGGGACTAGAGTCCGTCTATATGGGTTCCTAGTCCCTAACGTCTTCTGTATTCCATGGCGCAGACTCCCCGAGTCTGCGGCTTTTAGAATCCGAGGACCGGGTTTCAACCGTGAGAAGGTCACATGGTGGCGTCATGAGAGTCCCGTGCCGCTAAGACGCGTCTGTATCCGTACGGACGCGTCGCGCGAAAAAGTAGAACCCGGGCGATTCATGACATGCTGGAGTCTTCGCAGGAACAGGACCCGTTGTCTTGGGCGCCCTTGGGTGGCTTGGGGGTCTGCAATGAGGGGAAGAGCCAGAACTCAATGCAGGAGCTGAGGGTTCACTTGTCGTAGCCGCTGCCTCCATTTGGGAGGCTTGTCGGGTAGAAGCAGCATGGTTAATAACGGGTTTGGGTTCTGGTGGTCGAACACGGGGTTGTAAGGTCCTCTAGAAGTCTTGGGCTGCTGAGACATGTAAGTGAGGGATTGAAGAAGGAGGAAAGGAAAGGCAAGCAGCAATATATGCGCTCAATCCTCCAGTCCCTGTGATGTCGGCAGGTCTCCCTAGAAGCAAGTCACCCCATTTGCAGCGACGAAGACCCCACCCTTTGCTACTCCTGCTACAGAGGAAGAAGGACTTGAAGAATCGAAGAGTATGACCAGCACATGACCAGCACATGATTGGACCTTCTAGGCCAATCGGTGAATAAAACTCAGGAGTACAAGTTTGTACTCCTTGAGCGGCACGACCTCCGCCCTCTCTACGGCTATGCTACTACCAGGTAGAGGGCCGATGTTGCGCTAGAAGGGGAATTGGGGCACCTCAGCACTCGCTGTCAGGTTGAGCGCTTCCTAGGTGCCTCACTCCCAGCATGTGGGGTATCACCTCGTACCTCTCCCATCACACATGTAGCGATGGGAGTGGTGAGGGGTATCTGGTGCCCCCATGCTCCTCGACGCAGGCCATAGCTGCTTGCTCACTTCCAGAGCTAAGTGCTTGTGCTTGTTGTCGCTTCTCCAGCTGTGGTGAAGCCCCTTGTGATAGGCTCCATTGTGATGCGGGTCTTTGAGGCTTTGCCATGCTGGAGGTGAAGCACGCATGAATGTTGAGTCCGGCGCAGCTATGGAGGCAGTGAGTGCTATGGGACGCTCCTGTGGTAGTGTGGTCCCCAGCCATGAAGACAGAGACAGACCCCTGTAACGTGGGGGCTGTGGAGCAGTTGTATGGATGCTCAGCCATACAGGGGGTCTAACACATTGAGGTGGTTCGCCTTGGTGGATCTTGGGCTTCACAACATAGAGGTTGTTGCAAAGTAAGATAAGATTAGGTAAGTAATGATCATGGATCATCTACCTATTACGAACTAATTATGTACATGTATATATTAAGTATTCATCATATCTTGCAGTAGTCCTCAACCATGTCCATAGTCCGTACACCGTCACAAATGCACAGAGGTGGTTTGCCATAGTGGTTTGCCGGCTCACAACATGATGTTAAGTGCAAGCAAAAGATCTCTCACATAATCTAGCTACCAGAGCTATACAGGCTCAACTACATAAGCATAAGTCGGGTAGGGCCGACAAGCGGCAGAGCCCGCTACCAGTTGATTGAATGAATGGCTTTTAAGAACACAGTTAATTGAGGATATAACGAGATCTAATTACAAAGAAAAATAAAGTCCGGCATATTAAAATGATGATAAGCCTGCGAGTAGCATTAAGATTCAAGAAACGAGTGGAGGAAACTTGAAAGCCATATTTGAGGTAGGTGGAAGACCAAATATTATAGACGTTAACTACGGTTTACGTTTGGCACGCTTCGCTGGGCTTGGAGTAGCGTTAGATGCAAAGGAATCAAAGGCCGAGTCTGCCGCATCGTCTCGGGCCCTTTTAGTCGGGGTCGTGGGGAAGCGAGTCTCCGGAGCGACAGGGATGGAAGCCACGAACGGCTCGCCATCTCCATGATCGAGGATGCGAAGCTTATCGATCAGAACATGGTAAACCTGGAAGAGACTCGGAGTGTAAGGATCATGCATGAGACATATAGCGCACTACCTTACCTTCTTGTTCTGTTCTTCATAATGTAAGTGGCGAACTTGAGCATCACAAGAACAAGTGTGCCTTCCGTTAACTTGGAGTTGAGGTCCGCGGGCGAAATTAAATTGCCCTCCATGTCCTTGTAATCGCGCTGAACGAGCTTGGCCTTCTCGAGCTCAAAGCAAGGGCCACTGATCTCCGGGAGAACGGAAACAGGGAAATGATCATCGATTTTAGGGTCTGAAAAGGTGTTGGTACTAATATCCCAGTTGAAAAGGGAGGCATACCTGCACCAGGTGTGTTTTCAACATCGTTGGTGGTGGGGGGCTCCGTGATGTCCTCCTCGATAGTGATCCTCTTGCGACCGGTCGTCGGCACATCGCGGTCGTGAGGCACCTGAACAAGCCGAGGAGGTCATTGCAAATCCAGAGAAAGCGAAGCAAAAACAAACCTCGAAAGTCTGATGGAGTCGAGCCTGCACGATGATACGATCGGCAGGGTCTTCCTCCCCCTCCTTGCAAACAATGGACTCGATGATGTTCCATTTCTGGTTTCAACGAAGTGAGTGAAGAATGAGGTACTATTAACACATCAGTGAACACACCTCGCCCCGTGATACTTCAAGCGCCTCATTGGCACCTCTAATAGCATCCACCTTCGCTGTGCCATTCCGGAATAGCTTGCGCAAAGGGGCGGGGGCCTTGGAGGGGCAGCGAAGTGCCAGTACCATGCGGTGCGATTTCACATAATCATCGGTCATGGGCTATAAAACCAGTTATCAATGCAACCAGACGGAATAAAACAAACTCTTACAAGTTTGCTAGGTGGAGGTAGACTTTTTGGACACGCGGAGAGGTAAGTGCCTTGCTCCTGAGACGCGATCTCAGCGACAAGACTAGCCACAAACGGCGTACCATCAGCTTTCTCGTAGTACAAATTACCGCGGCGGTCCGGCTTGCTTGGAAAGAAGGTCTCGCTGAGAGTGTGATTAGCCAGTTGGAGCTTGTGATGGGCTTCGGCCTGAGCGAGAACACCGTCATAGAGGGTCTTGTTGCTCTTGCCGATGACAGCACAACGACGCAAGGTGACGGAACTCATTAGAAGGAATGTGGGGGGGAATGAAACTGGGGAGAAGTCAGGTGTCCGAGTCGCAAACATATGCCTGAATTTATGTTGATTTTGAGAGCCCCAAAACCTGCAAGCGAGCCCCACAGCGGTCAAAATACACACTGGGAATCCCCAAAAAAATGACTTGCCGTGTACGCCGTCTCCCGACGCGTCAGACCGCTTGGATGTTGAGATTTAAAGATGTTGAGAATCTTGAGATTAAATCTGCGTAATTCTCGCACGTTTCGGCAGTGGCCGCTCCACATCCTCGCGGGTATCCCCAGGCCGCTTTGAACGTGAGCTCTGGGTCTGTGTTGGGGCATTGTCGAGTTGGATGCAGACACAAGAGGTGGCAGGTGAAACTGTCGTACGGTGGAGACCAGAAGAGGCAGCCATAGACCCGGCGATCAACCGGCCATTGGTTGCCTGTAACAATCCAAGTCGTCTTGCTCCACCGTTGCCATCCAACCACGTATCCGGCACTTCATCCACACTCGGTAAAGCATCGGACGAGAAAGCGCTGACTAGGTATTCTTGGGCCGCCGCCGCTTCATCGGGTGTACCGTGCAGCATGATGGTTTGGTGACAGAGCATATCAAGTCGCTGGAATTCACTGCGGACGTCCTGACTTGGATGTCTTTGGATGACTTTTTTCTGGAATGGATGCAGTATCAAAACCCCTGCCAATGAAGTCGCACGCGAAAGCATGACATACGGTGATTCTGTTCCAACCGTGCTTTCGAGATCCATCATTACTACATCCAGGCTTTTTCCCTGTGCCTTGTGAGCAGTCATTGTGAAAGCGGGTACCAAAGGGATCTGGGTGCGCTTGATCAAACATTTCCTACCGGAGCAGGGTGTTTAAATGTCATATCCACGGTATCTGCCAGAATGGCGGCGTGTTTGGGAGGAAGGTTTGGGGAGGGCAGGGCCAGTCATATCAGGTATGTAAACCACACACGAATGCACAATACGATTGCCAGCTGCATCCATGGTGTAACATATTTGCTTGACGAAGCCTGTCGATCCATTCACAATTCCATTTTGGACGTCAAAATTCTGCGTAATCATCACGGGCATGTCGACCGCCAGAGGGAGACGTCCAAGACGGTAACTCGTCTCCCCGGAATGCATCCTGTGTACCAGATGATCTCAGAGGCCTGAATCCGTGATTGGAGTCCCATCGCTTCTCGTGTCAACTGCATGATACCAGTCTAGACTGTTTCCTGTTCGCGTGGCATAGACTTGAGCTCCTCTTTCGTTCAGCGCATCTTTCAACTCATTCTGAGCGACAATTATCGGAATATATTGCATTTCTGGCCGGTCCCAGTCCGGTCGAAGTCTTGTTATTAGTTGTGAATTGAGGATGTCGTAATCTTCATCCGTGCACCTGCCCTGATGAAGACGCGCAAGAAGCTCAACAAATCTTACCACTTCTGGGTCCTGTTCCTCGAGCTCCCCTGTCGTTTCGTTTCGTCTTCGTCGCACTCGTTCGACTTTTTTTAGCGTCACAACTGTCCTCACCGATAACCACAGAAGCTTGCCAAGAATATTCTTCTGACCTTTCGGACTTGAAGCATTCTCCTTATCTGTAGCGACTCTCGCATATAAGCTCTTCATTCCTACGGGAGGTAGTTGTGCAAAATCCCCAGCAAAGATCATGTTCACGCCGCCAAACAGAGCAGTGTTACCTTTAGCTTCAACCAATGCCTCGTGGATTTGTAGGAGAAGGTTGCAGCTGACCATGGAAACTTCGTCAATGAAGAAATAGTCAACACCCTCCCACATTGCGGTAAGGTCCCGTCGTGTTCTAGTTTGAGCAGATTTACTAGAGTGCTGATTAATGCACAGTGCCGCGTGAATCGTCATACCATGAATATTTCTCGTGGCTACACTGGTGTACGCAGAAAATCGTAAACGGCGACTCTGTCCTCGTAGTTCAAAAAAATCTCTGAGAGCCTGAATCACTCGCGATTTACCTGTGCCACCTGGACCAGAAAGAAACATCCGTAACTGCTCCGGGTGATTTTCCAAACTATGATGTGCAATCATACGGAATGCCTGAGCCTGTTCGCAGTTCAAGGTCCACTTATCTATATGAGCCTCAACACTGACGTCTTGGACAGACTCAGTTGCCTCCATGTCCTGCCGAATCTGTGGCACTTCATTCTCTGCCGTCAAAGCATTACGAAAAGCCGAACCATCGTTGAACACAGAAGTCGAGTTGTTTGTTGGTGGAGGTGTGTTATCATTTCTGGCTGTCATAGAAGACGATGCAGTCTTCTTCATAGACTCCCGGCGTTTTTCGTAGCTCTCTCCCCACAGGTCTTCTAGCCATGTGTCAGTAATTAGATGGACAACCGGTCGAGAGTGAATCACCGACACCACTCTCCGTGGCAGGTCGTGAAGAAAGGGTATCAGGTAAATCATATAATCCGGCATCCTCAGCGTAACTAATGCACTCGAGTATTGTCTCGTGTGACGCAACTTTTTTAATGGAGAATCGATCCGTAATCCCTTGTAGGTGCTCGAGAATCATTTCTTCCGTCACATCTTCACCTGCAAAATCGTCGCTGACCTCGGCATGGCCCTTCCGTCTTGTTTCATTCACAGCTCGTCTCGATAAGTATCGTCTCTCTGCAAAATGGTCGTCCCTACTATCTCGACATTCATGAAGTATCTGCATATTATCCATCATGTTCAACACGGACGGTTGGCAATTGGCTTTAAACAGATTAAAGGCATCAACCCACGACTGTCCCCCGACTCGTAAATCGCTCACGTGCCGCCAGGGCTTGAAAAACTCAACATCAATCTGCAGTACCTGGAATAACTGTCTGGCTTATTGCGGCGAGGAATCCCTGGTCCGATGGGAACAGCAACGAGAGCATCATCGGGTTTTCGTATCCGGAGTATATGAGTATTTGCTTGATCATGCCCTTTGAGCAGAGGTATACGTGGCCTGTATCGGTCTTTCCGATTCCATCATGGTCGCTACATCGCCGGCGTCATTCTCGAGCTCATTATCTGCCAGTTCATCGATGAAATTCGAGGAAAACTGTTCATTGCCGTCTGCTGCGCGATGTTTTTGAGAGTCGGAGGATTTTGCTATTCTGTCCACGCACGAGATGAAGTCCCATGCACACACCTCGTCAAGTTCGTGCCCTCGCAGCTGATAATCTGCCAATTGACTCCCCATCGGAACGAGCTTGCCAGATTTATCAACTGATACACATATCTCATCGGTCTCATTGGCAGTCTCGTCAATAGCCTCAGATTCCAGTAAATCATCCAAAAGCAAGGAGTCGGTATCGTCGTCATCGTCATCGGAGTGATTTCCAGGGCCCGAGTTGTTATCCAAGTTGAGCTCTTCCCCGTCTGCTGGACTGACTGATTTTTTGACGATATAGCACTCTGGACTCGGGTCTTCCCGGTTGATGAAGTTCTCGAAGGATGGCCAGTAGAATTTTCGGTACAAATGACTGGTGAAATGGTCCTCAAAGTCAAGTAGGTATGATACAACTTGTTGAGCAGACAGCTCCTGCTGAGATAGCGTCGCATAGGCACATTTCTGGTGCAGTTTTTTAGCACGAACAGTTGGAACATCTTCGCATGGATTATATTCACCGAGTTTCTTTACAGCGAGTTCAAGCATGGAGAAAGCAACGTGAGTTTTCAATTGAGATTTCGTGATATAGTCAGTGATGTAGTACAGAATTCCTTTGGCAGATGCGCCAGAACCGATGAATTTGATATCCATATTGTTACGGAGAGCCTCAATCATCGTGGAATTGAAGTTATTTACCAGGCCATAACATCGCAGATGTATCTCGCCTGTCTCCGGGTCTACGGTGCTTACGGGGCGAACATTATCCTCGTGTAAATCAAATCGGCATGTCTTCGGTTCAGGGGGCCCGCGCCAATATTTAAAGCATGTTTTCGAATGACTATGCAGTTGACATTGTAACACAACATTTCTGAGGTCTTTCTGACGTTCCATGGAGAAATCCTCGGCATCTTCGGGAACCGGGATACCTCGGACTGAACACGGATGATGGTGGTCTGAAGGGACAGGGACGCTAGGGTCAGGATCTTCTGGAATGAAGTTAGAGATAGAATCATCTAGGAACGCCAGGAGGCGTTTACCAAACTCAACATCTGAAGGATCCATACTAAGGAGTCGCTTCTTGATCTCATTGGGGTTCAGACTGCCTTCAACCCAGACAAGCATGTGGCAGTGGAGAGTACCCCGACCTTGAGCTTCAACGCAATCATAGTATGCCTTAACCACACCGAGAATACCGCCTTCGAGATTCTTCTTCTCTGGGTCATAGCCAAGCAATGCTGAAATGAATGCCTTCATGTACAGGTTAAAAAAGCGGGCAGCAACAGCAGTATTTTTCGCAACAAGTACGGATTGATCCCAGTAATTCGGCACATCATCAGGTAATAAAGAGTCAACATTGATTTCTTCTCCAGCAAGGAATTTTACAAGAGGGTTGTACACATCAGCGGGATTGATAGTCAGGTAGAAGCTTGGGAGGCCCTCTTTAATCATGAGACCACGTATTTCATTTCTCATTGCAACACGAGCGGCAGAAGAGCCTGGAACAGAGGCAGCAACACCATTCACCTGCTGGAGTAAATTCAGAACTTTGCATTCCTCCTCGTTCTTAGGTGTTGGAGACTCCCCGTTGGCTACACGAGTGGAAACCTGTTTAACAACCTCTGGGGACACCGACGCTAACTGAGATGCAACATGGGCGAAGTTTGAGCGTTTAACCTTGAGACTGGTGTGCAGAAGCAGTTCATGGCGTTGCAGAATATTGAAAGCAGTGAAAATAAAGGACGGGTGTTCTTGAAACCGCGAGTTGGCAAGGTTTAAAAGGTGTTTGACATGATGTTTTAATGAGAGTGGGGTAAGTCGCTTGCTGTTGTTAGGTCCTCCGATGCCATAAAGAAAGAGTGTAGGGTACACCAGGGGGAAGAGAAGGCTGTCCTTCCTGAATTCGTTTTCTGGCAAGTGATCATGGGGGATGTCCAGGTAGCCACCACCCTTTTTCTTGACATGACGGAGTGCGGCAGCACGTAACTCATTGGAGGATGCGTGACATTCAACATCAGTGATGACAAGATTCTGAAACGGGATGGACTGATCAGGTATTAAAGGAGAGTCAGGGACCTGTGTTGAGTCATATCTTGAGGTAGCAGTGTCAGCTGCACTGCTGTTCTGAACATGTTCAATATTGAATGGTAAAACAGGGTTTTCATCGAGACGGCGCAAAAACTCTTTGTTGATTTGGATATCACGATAGAGTGGATTGTGTGCTTTCAACCAGATGAGTGCATTAGGCTCCATTCGGCTGGCGTTACTTAGCGGTCGTTAACAAGACTTGATGTTTATCAAGAGACGGTACTTTGTTCCGTTACTTTGATAAAACTTCGGACAATTGCCGAAATGTCCGAAATTGAGTCCGAAACATGCCAATTCCACATTTCCTCGCCTTCATTTGCATCCTACACTTGCTCCAACCGTGTTAGCTCTCTGTCGACACCAGCCCATCTCATATTCGGCCTTATGACTCGTGTCCCCCCTTCCCCATCATCCAAAAATCGCAAGAAAAGGCGCACTGCAGTCGCGCAAGTGGTCTTGGCGGCTGTCCTTGGTGCGGTGGAGGTGGTAAAGCCTCGGCTCTTCCCAGAGCCCTACCACACATCCGTTCGCACCGGCCAGATGTGGGTAAACGAGCTCCTTACCGGCCATCGAGATCACATGCGCCGTAATATGGGGATGCACAAGCAAGTCTTTCGAAAGCTTGCTTGTGCTTTGACCGCAAAGACCGGGCTTGGTGACTCCAAACATGTGACATTGAATGAGGCCCTGGGTATCTTCATGCACATGCTTGTCACCAATAATACGACAGAGCAAGAGCATGAATGGTTTCAAAGAAGTCCCGATACGATTCACCGGTAGATACAATTTTTCAAGCTGAAATTGTATTATTCCTCTAACGCCATTCAGCCACTTCCATAGGGTTCTTAATGCGGTTGTCTCCCGCCCTTTTCGAGATAGGTATCTAAAAATGCCCACTCGAGACACCGAGACGTCCCCACACATCATAACCAATCCAAAATTCTCCCCATTCTTCGATGATGCTCGTGGTGCAATGGATAGCACACAGATTGGCACGTCCCCTCCAGATGATGTCCAGAAAGGCCGCTTTCGCAATCACAAAGGCTTTCTCTCTACCAATGTGCAGGCAGCAGTCGATTTTGAGCAGCAGTACATCTACTTGCTCACTGGATGGGAAGGAAGTGCTTCTGACAGCGCAATTTTTAATGCTGCACGCCAATCGGACCTTGCAATTCCAGTCGGAAAATACTTTCTAGCAGATGCAGGCTATCCTTCCTGTGACACTCTCTTGGTTCCTTACTGAGGCAAGCATTATCATCTTCATGAATGGGGGAGGCAGGCGAACGGTTTGTATTATCTGTTTGATTGTGACAATACAATTTGAACATTTTTTATGTAGGCCACAGGACCATGAAGAGCTGTTCAATCTTCGGCACTCTGAGCTCCGTAACGTCATTGAGCGGGCTTTTGGTGCAACAAAAAAGAAGTTCAAGATGTTTCGGCAGCCATCAAATTTTTCCGTTCACACACAAGCCCGCATTATCATGGTGTGTGGTATCATTCACAATTTTATACAGATCCATGACCCCGACGATGCTGATTTGGATTTGGACATGGAAATGGACGATGGTGGGCTAGATAGTGCGCCGCGTGGAGACATTGACCCAGATGAATTATCTGCTGGAATATCACCCAATGAAACGGAACAGGCAGATGCGAGACGCGATAATATTGCAAGGGCGATGTGGGCTAGCTACCAGGCTGAATTACAACGTCAGGCAATGTAACTACATTTTCTAATTACAGTCCCATGGCACGTGCAATAGCATTGTTGAGCCAAACCCGACGAGCAGCCTTGCGATGATCCAGAAATTTCAGATATTGGTCGGCAAGCTTGGAGCTGCTAAAAACCTCCGCAGCAGCAGCAAACTCATTGTCCGAAAGGTCAGCACCCTCGTCCTCAAGCAAGGCATTCCAGGCCTTGTCGCAACGGGCAGGAGAATCAGAGGTAGAGTTGGTCTGTGACTCTTCTTGGAAGGATGCTGCAAGACTCTCAACAGAGGCTGCAAGGCCCGCGAGGATGCTCGTGCTGGAGACGCGGCTGTGGCGGGAGCGCTTGGGCTCACCCTTCTTGCTAGCGCTGGCGAGGCTGGTCTTTGGAGTGCTGAAGGTAGAGGAGGAGGAATTCTGGTAGAAACAAATTCAGCACGAATTGAAGAGAGAGAGAGAGAGAGAGAGAGAAAAATATAGCAGACACACCAATATATTTCCAAATACTCCACGCTCGTCCTCTTCATCTTCATCCTCTTCCTCATCCTCGTCTCCACTGTCATCGGCGTCATCCACAGCCCCAGTGCCATTATCTGATGTGGGGTCTTGATTGCCGCCCGAGAGACCATTCGAGAAGGTGTCCTCGCCAGTGGCCATGACGTCGTCACAGAGAAAGGCCATGTCATCGAAGTGCTCGAAGGCACGGTCCTTGAAGACCGCGTTCTTCGAGTGCTTCTACCCCAGCGTGAACAGAGTGTGTGACATCGAACTAAAAAAAGACGACTCACATCAAGATAGGCCGCCCAAACTTCCTCTGTTGCAGTGATGCATTTTGAGCGGGGATTCCATCCAAAGCCTGAGAGGGACAGCATTCCCTTCATGATTTTATATTGACCCTTCAGCTGGTAGACAATTTTCAGAGATTACAAAGATTGAGACGATATGATACACCCGAGTCCAGCAACCTTTGACTTGCTTTGCTGTGCGTGCATAGCCTGCGGCCTTCAGAGCGACTACAACTTTGGTGTAGCTCTCCGAAGTCCAGCCCGACTCAGCCTGGCGGCCCAGCTTCTTCTCATCGAGGAGAATGCGAATGAGAATGGCCAGCGTGGGAGCTGTCCATTTATCGCATTTCCCACCATTTTTCAGCGCTCCATCTGTGTTTCCAGTGTCGGTGAAAGGCTTTGCCTCGGTCCGTCTACAGCTGGAGTACTACTGATAATGTGGACCAACGAGCGGAATGCAGCAGTACAAGCCACAACCACTAACCGAATCCACATCCTTGTTCCCCCTGGTTGCACAAGCTTAGACAGGCCGACGAGTATTCATGCATTTTAGACTTCTTCACAAGAATGTGAAGGAGTAGAAAAGGGACACAGATACTTCAGTTTGACTGGTTGAAGCCCTTAATCAAGTGCTCAGAACGAGAGCACTTGACTAATGGCGTGCAAGACTGTTGTGGTGGGATTAAGACCCTCTCTTGGCATAGCCAACCGAGTGCGTCAATCCAACACCAATCCAAAACCAATCCCAAATATAAGCCTTCCAAGGCTGCTGATTGTTTAAGGTCCCTTTCGACCGTATCCCATAATCCCAAATAATAAGCCTCCCAAGGCTGCTGTAGTGGTGCCATGTTCTCAATCCAAATCCCAAATCCCTTCACACATCTTAATCACAATCCCAAATTATGTGTTTTACTTCCACCGAAGGCAAGACATATTAATCACATTGTGCAAACGAAGCAAAGCTCTTAATAGAACCAGTCCAGGATCACAAGCACGGACTAAGTGTTGTAACACAAGCCCTAGATCCAAGTCTCTTAATTGAGACCAGGACCTAGCTCCTGTGCCAACCCAATGTTAGTGCCACAAGCACTAGATCCAAGTCTCTTTATGAGACTGGGATCTAGCACCTGTGCCACCACCACTGCAGTAGTGCGTCCATGCTAGAACTGCCCTCCTTATATACTGTACATTTACGCTTACACTACTCTAATTACACTACCTGAGTAAGCTAAAGATCTGCCATTTAACTCCTTGTTTCCGATCGGTTGTCTGACTCGACTGAACTTTCAAGCCAAATAATGTTGTCCTGCCCTTCGGACCATTGGATTCAGAAAGCGCTGAGTCTCCCATTTCTGTAGACACCCAGAACTCCCTAATCCGCCAAGTGGTTCCCAAGATATAACCTTGTCAATTCCTGATCAAGCCAAGAACCCAATTTGGGACGGTAACGGAGCTGAACCAGTTTAATGGTTAAAGTCCCTTGATTAACACCTTCAGATTCAAGGAGCGTTGGGTATCAGCTTTCTGTAGATCCCCTAATCTCCCCGAACCGCCCAGTAGTTGTTGAGATATACACCGATGAAGCCTTGCCCAGGTCAAGAACCCATATTGGGATAGCAACATTGATCGGTGATTATCATGTGTCCAGACACGTCCCCAGAATAGTCCAAATCAACCACAACAAGGTGATTAAATCCCACAGATCTATCTCTGCTGATAGGCACTGGTTATTCAGAGTGGATATTTAAGTTCCCTGATATTTGTTGGCCCCACAGAGCCTTAATCAAGTGATTATAAGGACTCTATTATTAAACCCGTTGAATCGAACCTTAATCAGTATGGGAGGTTCTGATTAATGTGCTCTCGGGCAGGCTGATTAAACCCTCATGCAGGATGTGCCTGATTAACCATTCGGGACTCATGTTAATCCTGGAGATGTACATCTAACTTGGTAATGCACAGGAATCCCAACATTAGCGAGATTCCAGGCAAGGCCAGATAGCCTGCTTATCATCGGAGGACGTGTCGTTTGTCTTCTTTGCCTTGACCATGGTCTTGGAATGGAGGTATAGTGAGGAGGAAGAGCAAGAGGGACGCGACGAGCTGGCAAAGAATCAAATATACAATGGCCAAACAAAGGCCAAAGTGACAGCAAACAGTGATTTACGAAACGACGTAGCAACCAAATATAATCTAGGGGTTCTTAAATACGTGAAGTAACGGTTCCTTTGATTTGGCAGGGAGTTTTTCCCAAGGACCGCTAAGTAATGCCCAGCCGAATGGAGCCTTACGTACTCGCGAAGCATTCACAGCCAATGGTTTTGCATGATCACGGAGCCATTCCTGTGTCGGGCATGACGAACCAACAAAAAGAATACAGATAGGCTCTGTAATTTCCTCCACAGATGGTGGTAGAATCTCAGCTATCTTTGATGGTTGTTGGGGATAGATAATGATATGGCCATGAATCCCGCATTGTGTATTCTGAAGTTCGAGGTCCTGATTCTCTTCCTTAAGTTTGATAATCCAGCATTTCAATCGGCAGCGAGCAATCATGGCCTCTTCAATTATTGTGAGACCCTTGAGCTCATTTGGAACAGGGCCGAGGAAAGTCCTGTTCGCCAGAGCCAATGCAAGGGTTCATCCATTCTTCAAAGAGGAATGGCAGGATTTACACAGTGACAGAGATGGCTGACCACCGTCGAGAGGAAGAGAAACACCATCGCGATCCACCAGAATGTCACGCAAGGGACCATCATCAAATGGCATAGGTGGAGGAACACAGTCAGGATGTAACCATTTATACTGGTCAAGTAAAAGGGACTCATCAGACTTCAGATTAGGGCGCTTGAGAAGATTCAAATCGAAGCTCGGATCCCCAATACTCATTGAACAATGTGATCGAAGAGGTGCGGATTCTGCACATGCAGCACAAGTAAATGTTGAGAGAGCCTCGGAGCTGGTTGTCTCACAGAAGAGCGCAAGGATTTTATTTTTCAGGGACTGTGGAACAAGCTGAGGCCATGCTTGGCGAATAAAATCCAATTCATTCTTGTGCCTGGTGGCCTCATCTTCCTTATTCCGTTAAGATCTCTCCGTATTCTTTCCTCTACGCAGTTGCATGATATATTTTTAAGCTTTCGCCGTAGCTGTGGAAGACTATCATCGGTGCCATGCTCAATACCGAGATTTGCCAAAACTCGACGCAAAGGACTGAGAGATATTTTACTCCCATAAACGGCAGAGAGGATGTGTACTTGGAGGTCAGGATCAATATTATTCATTTGCCATTCATTAACAACTTCTGAGCAACTTGGGAGTGTCACACCATTTGGGAGAGATATCGGAGTATGTGGAACAGACAGTTGGGAGCAGTCTCCAGATAGAATGTGCTTTGTAATTTGACGGCGGAGACAATCCACAGAGGTTTTATCGTCAACCGGAATCTGATGCAAGGCAGCAATGGCAAGCAGCACCGGTTTTCGGTGACTTTTCAAATGAGTTGAAAAAGTCAGCCACAGATGCAGAAGAATGTTCGTGTCTCCCCGAGGTAGTGAGGGTGTTTAAATGACCTTTCAAGGCTGAGCGTAGCTTGAATCTAAGATTGCGGGCACCTGAAACAGGTATGTTGAGAGCAGTGGCAACATGAGACAGGCTTTCTGTCGACATGAGATCTGAATCAGCTTTGAGGACAAGGCTGAGAACAGCTTTAGACATTTCAGCTGCACAGTCAAAATCACGGCATAATACCCAACAAGCGGAACAATCTGGTCTGGGGCTGAACGACACATCTACCGAATGATCATAGCAGGCACCTGTGGCAATGTGGTGCAATAGCACTCGTCGGCACTGTGTCAAACTTAGGCCTGCTGCCGGTATCGCATGTAAATGAAGAGTTTTTTTGATTGAATCTAAATCAGAATGAAATACGGATACACGACAACCGGTCATACGATGTGCAAGCATAATATCACGAATAATATTTAAAGAGGTCATGGATGTGGTCTCAGACGGTGCGGTCATAGGGGACGGTGAAGAGTGCAATGAGGACGGGCAGTGACAGGCTCGAAGCCCGTCGCAGGTGCACATATGCATCGCTATGAGACGCTTCAGAAACAGGGGCGAGCACAGAGATAATGAAAACCCACACTCATCATGCTCATGCGATGATTCCCTAGCAGTAGGGGGCATAGGAAGCCCAGAGGGGGGAACGGGGTTATGTGAAGAGCCTCAGGGAAGATGTCTATTAGAGAGAGTGGGAAAATGTGGCGGTCATACATACCTGCTGATCTGCCAGGTGTAACGATGCCCGAGGAGAGTACAAAGGATGCATGAGGGAGAGTTTCTCGACAAAACAGTAAGCAGTCACGGCCAAGCACGAGATCATACGGGAGATCCGAGCATATGCGCAGCTTCATGTGCATTGAGCACAGTGAGTTGTCTGAGGGGAGAGCAAGGAGACCAGATACGACAGATTGAACAGCCGGCACTCCTGAAGATAGAACCCAGTCAAGAGACAAGAGAGAGGCTTCGCAGGTGGGATCGATGGAGGAAGACAGCAGTACATTGCAGAAAACAGCGGAGGGGTGGTGTGCAGGGGACGACGACATGATGGAAGAGAGCAAGCTGCAGTTGCCATGTCGCATATCATTTTTTGGGGATCATAAAGTTGCGACCTGTAGTTGCGACGTCACACATCCGTTGTATCGGGGCCAATTTGTTGGGGATCACTAGAAAAGTAGCGGAATGACACATATCTGCTGACGAAAATGTGATGCTCTGCATGTGGCTGAAGTTAGGGCTCCCTAAGACCCGTACCTTACGGTAGCGGGAATATATGATATATGCTGATGTCTGCCTTGGGCATGTCTCCAATACCCCCATCACACTTTCATATGATACAAATGGTAAAAAATCTACAAAGGCCGTGAAAAATATCCACATCATAAATCATGTTTACTATAGTTGGTAGAGGGTATGGAATTTCATCAGGTAACAGATTTTACTGACTCTTGTTCTGTGGAAGTTCCTGGGGTCACAAATTTTGCTGATTAAAGTAAAGTTTGTGGAAGCCATGGAAGTTCCCAAAGTAGCAAATTCTACTAACCTAGTTGGTGGAGGCAGTGAAAACCTCCTGGGGTAATAAAATTTACTGTCTGAAGTTTGCGGAAGCTATGGAATTTCACCAGGTAACAAATCCTACTGACCCCTGGTTGGTGGAAGGCATAGAAGCTAATTCCTTAGTAAGGGTTTTCTGGTTGGGAATAACACTTTGCCCAGTCTGCACCACATACAAACTTGTCATATGAGAGCAAGGTCTGTTCTCGGCTGATAACAAGTGTGTTGTGTGGAGACCACAGTCCAACCCTAAAGGGCATTGGGATCCAAAAAAGGAGTTCTGAGGGGAGATAAGAGACCCAGCCATTGTGTATTTGCCAGTGCAGAGGTGCATAAGGGGACTTGAGGTGAAGGGACTGGTATAGAGAATGAGTCTGTACTAAAAGTATGCATATAAGAGGAACCTACATTGAGTAAACTCCGAGAATGCAATTGAGGTAATGGGAATGCAATTGAGGTAACCAAATTTGTGTGCCCCTCCAGTGGCTCTCTGAGTACAACTCCAGTCTCTGCATCCCAAATGCATACAGTGTTGTCATAGGAGCCAGACACAATTCTCTTGCCATCAGGTGAGAAGGCAATTGAGCTGACCCAATTGGTGTGCCCCTCCAGTGGCTCCCTGAGTGCAGCTCCAGTCTCTGCATCCCAAATGCGCACAGTGTTGTCAGCAGAGCCAGACACAATTCTCTTGCCATCAGGTGAGAAGGCAACTGAGCTGACCCAATTGGTGTGCCCCTCCAGTGGCTCCCTGAGTGCAGCTCCAGTCTCTGCATCCCAAATGCGCACAGTGTTGTCATGGGAGCCAGACACAATTCTCTTGCCATCAGGTGAGAAGGCAACTGAGGTGACCGAATTGGTGTGCCCCTCCAGTGGCTCCCTGAGTGCAGCTCCAGTCTCTGCATCCCAAATGCGCACAGTGTTGTCATCGGACCCAGACACAATTCTCTTGCCATCAGGTGAGAAGGCAACTGAGGTGACCCAATCGGTGTGCCCCTCCAGTGGCTCCCTGAGTGCAGCTCCAGTCTCTGCATCCCAAATGCGCACAGTGTTGTCATCGGACCCAGACACAATTCTCTTGCCATCAGGTGAGAAGGCAACTGAGGTGACCCAATCGGTGTGCCCCTCCAGTGGCTCCCTGAGTGCAGCTCCAGTCTCTGCATCCCAAATGCGCACAGTGTTGTCAGCAGAGCCAGACACAATTCTCTTGCCATCAGGTGAGAAGGCAACTGAGGTGACCGAATTGGTGTGCCCCTCCAGTGGCTCCCTGAGTGCAGCTCCAGTCTCTGCATCCCAAATGCGCACAGTGTTGTCATGGGAGCCAGACACAATTCTCTTGCCATCAGGTGAGAAGGCAACTGAGGTGACCGAATTGGTGTGCCCCTCCAGTGGCTCCCTGAGTGCAGCTCCAGTCTCTGCATCCCAAATGCGCACAGTGTTGTCATGGGAGCCAGACACAATTCTCTTGCCATCAGGTGAGAAGGCAACTGAGGTGACCCAATTGGTGTGCCCCTCCAGTGGCTCCCTGAGTGCAGCTCCAGTCTCTGCATCCCAAATGCGCACAGTGTTGTCATGGGAGCCAGACACAATTCTCTTGCCATCAGGTGAGAAGGCAACTGAGGTGACCGGCTTGGTGTGCCCCTCCAGTGGCTCCCTGAGTGCAGCTCCAGTCTCTGCATCCCAAATGCGCACAGTGTTGTCATCGGACCCAGACACAATTCTCTTGCCATCAGGTGAGAAGGCAACTGAGGTGACCCAATCGGTGTGCCCCTCCAGTGGCTCCCTGAGTGCAGCTCCAGTCTCTGCATCCCAAATGCGCACAGTGTTGTCAGCAGAGCCAGACACAATTCTCTTGCCATCAGGTGAGAAGGCAACTGAGCTGACCAGATTGGTGTGCCCCTCCAGTGGCTCCCTGAGTGCAGCTCCAGTCTCTGCATCCCAAATGCGCACAGTGTTGTCACGGGAGCCAGACACAATTCTCTTGCCATCAGGTGAGAGGGCAACTGAGGTGACCCAATGGGTGTGCCCCTCCAGTACAGCAATTGTGTTTGGCCACTGCTTCATTCTCCCTTTTGTAATTGATAACAATTGCGGGAATTCATCTGAGAATCTTTTGAAGATTTCAGACTGCTCTGGTGCCAAGGCCAGTGCTGATAGATAAATGTGAGGAGCACTTTGATTAATTGCATCCCAAAAGAAGGAAATAAATCTTTTGGTGTCAGTTACAAATTGGATGAGGGATGTGCTCTAATGATCTTCAGTCCTCATAACATCTCATAAGATCATTCCTAGACATACCTCATTTGCCCAAACCATCAATTTAGCTAAAGCCTGCTGTCCATAGCCCACAATCCCAAGTAAACTCAACAATTCAAGCCAAAATAGAAACTTTTTGAACAGCAAGTTCTGCACTCTTAGGCCATGCCATGAATCATAAGCTATCTCTACCAGATGATCCACCCAAAATTGAGCAGCATATCGGAGATGCAGTGGGATGTAGTTGTCAAGTCGCCACCGGAGATCTGGTATGTCAATGTTTTGCAAGTTTGAGGTTGGTAGATCACAGATATTGAATCTCAGTTGTCTGTCCAGCACCTTCATAAGAGCTAACACCAGGGCTCGCTGTTGATTGTCTGTGCCACAGAGGATTTCAGGCCGGGTCTCTTGAACATAAGACATCATAAACTCCCTAAATGACAGATGTATTATTCTGATTACTGCCCCTGGAGTATCGGCCACATGGATTACAGCACTCAGAGGGAGCAGTGTCTCCAGAAGAACTGTTTTGTCCAGTTCAAGCAAGTCTGCCAGACTCTGGGAATCCAAAGGTTCTAGGAGGAGCAAAATTGTACTCAGAACCTTTACAGCACGATCATGGTAACCTTGAACACGCTGTTTCCTTGGGACAGCTATTGGGATGGCGTACTCCATAATCCGGAGGTATAGATCATGCAGGTCAGTGAGAGCTTCACCATTTAGCAGGTCATCAACAGATTCCTGGGGGTGTATATGTGGCAGTCCTGCAAGAACATAACGAACAGCTGTAGCTGCAAAAACAAAGAGTCCATTTGCATGGGTTGTTATTTCTTCTGCCTGCCGGCTCTGAATTTCCAGGGATGATGTGTAATCCAATTTGCCCCATCAAGTGATTGCTCAACATAGAGGTGGATGTCATGTTCAACCATAATGGGTTCAATTTCATCAAGGACAACCCTATGCATCAGAGAAAGAAGTTTATCAAATTTCAGATAAGAAGGAACATCAGGGCGTCCAGTGAGAAAGAATCGAATATGAGCTGGGATCTGACCAATGCTATCAGATAGCCACCGCAAGAAAATCTGGCCACGGTCTTTTCCACATTCATCCAGAGCATCAAGACAGATCACCCATGGTGTTGAAGGAGGAGGTAGCTTCCTAAGAATTTCTACAACAAGCTTCTGGAACTGCAGGCGTGGTTCTGCCTCGCAAATACGAGTACAATCTTTCTCCAATAACTCAATGAGATGAGCCTGAAAGATCGGACTATAATCTGCAAGCTGTATGGCAAGTGTTGTAGCAAGGTGATTTATCTCCTTGCGGTCTGTGTAGTCACGGGAAAAGAAAAAAGATGCTGCAAGAGCCCCTTTCTCCTCGGCCAAGATGGTTGCAACTGACTTTGCAATTGTGGATTTCCCCGATCCTGCAACCCCACTGAGCATGACCAGGCGGATTGAATCAGGAGTGCTGGTCAAGCGTGCAACCAGGTCCCTGATGATGTCAACCCGTGTACCATCCATGCATTTCTCGGGTGTGTTGGCAGCATTATAGCGGGCTGCCACACATTTGAGACTTGCTAGAATCTCTCTGGTGTTACTTCTCCCTTGGACTGTGGTGTTGACACTATCAGCTTTTCTGTCCACCCTCTGACCTGTGGGGTCTAATACTTACAATTCATTTGTGCAGTGCCACTGCTGTTATTGAGAAACAGTATTTGGGAGGGGATGAATCAACCTACTGATTATTTACAGTGAAGTGTCCAGCCTTGATGTCATAAGCCATCCTGGGACCCTCCCCAAGACCCCCACCCCCACCTTGGATGCCACCTTCCCCACCTGGTCCCCCTACACCGCCTGGGAAAGATAAGTGATAGCGCTGGCTTATCAATTTTGCAACACACCATGGATGTTCTGATTAACTATGTGGATTTTGCTGGCCTGGTGAGACATTATAGGGCCTGTGTCAATTGATAGACTCTGAGTAGAGGTGGATCTTGTGTATGAATGCGGTAGACCTGGAAGTGAAAGAACAAGGGCTGACTGACAGCTCACTGACAGACACAGCCAGCATGCCACGTGCAATGTTTCCTAATTATAGTGTGCCAAATTCGGGAAAACGGCTCAATTTTTCATTTGTGAATATTCACGGCTAGAACACACGGATGGACGCAGATCTCCCTCTTTATAAAATTATCCATGTCTGTCTGAAGCCTTTTAAACTCCGCTTTTGGGAGATCAGGCCCGAGGCTTTGGAAGCGCTCTGTCCAGACCTTTGGAAGCGCTCAATAAACGGCGCTTCCTCGGGGCTTTTGGCCCCATGATCAACTTTAAGCGCGTGCGCGCCTATAAAAATGTACACAACGCCAAACTCCGTTTTTCTCACCGTTAAAATTTCCCACAGCAGCTTGCCGTCACCATTCCAATAACCTCTAACTGACAGGCACTAGCAGCGGGACACAAAGGGACGGAAAAATAAATGCTCAATGAGGTACCACCTAATTGTAAAACTTTATCTTTCATTGTAAAACTTTATCTTTCCGATGAACAGAACCTACAAGCAATGTTTTTGTCCACAGACTGCAAATAGCTCAAACAGCACTTCACTTACTACAGTTGAGATGTGGGTGGGAATTTCTCATTTGGCGAACACAAAAACAGAAAAATCTGGCACCCAGAGGTGAAGTGAAGGTAAATGACGCTTCTATGTTGTTTGGCCAACTTCGGATAATTTATTTTACTCTCCAGTCTTCAATTCTTTCTCGCCTCGCACACATTCAAAATTCTTTGCACCGTGCATGGGGTGAGAAACGATTGAGCTCAGCTCAATTCAACCAAGTGCACCATAGATTTGAATGAATAAATTGAACGGAAGGGGATGGGAGGCCGCGAAGCGGCCGACCAGTCCCTTGTAGTACATAAATATCGTATATTCTGCCCCGAATTCAAGCCATTATAAACTCGGTATAAACCCCGTTTTTCGAATGTTATGCCGTAAACCAGGGCTCAGGGTATCCATTCCGATGCAATCTTCGCCCTGGCCAACCTCCCTCTACCATCTTTCAACCGCAAGATATGTATTATACTCCGCCAAGTGGGGTGTTTTCGGCCGCTCCGGCCTGCTGCCCAAACTACTTGGTCACTCCGTTCCCGCGCAAACGACATCAGCGACTATTCCTGACGTCGCGCTTTCTCTCGCTCCGTACGGCGTAGCATGGACCACCCACCCGACACTTCCTGATGCCTCAGACGCTCTCCTGCACGCCCTGCTTGCTCCCTGGAGCAGATCCGATATTCCCGACGAAGTCCGCCCGATAGTTCCGACTCCCCTTCTCTTGCGCCTTCTCAATCTACGCGCCTGCCTTCCCGCCCCACCGCGCCCTCGGCCCGACGCGTTTATCTGGCACTACATGGCGCCGTCCTCCATCGCTGCCGCGGCGATCTGGACTGCCACGTCGCTCGACTGCCCGCCCCGCTATGCCTCGAAAGCGGCTTTCCCAATCCCACTCCTGTCCTCTCATTTGCCTGGAAGCAGGCCCTCGTCCTGCACTGCCGAGAAGGGGGTTGGAGGAGTGTATTTGAGGTGCGTCGGGTAATTTTTTTACGCTAATTTCGTGCAGAGTCGTGCCTCTTCGGACGCCCCCGACGCCTTCTCCACGCTGTCGATGCCCGCCTCGCTGGAGTATAGCATACGACGTGCGCAGGGGCCAGGAGTGCCGCTCGCTACCCGGGGGGACCATCTAAAGCACCACGACAGCGCGCGCGATCCGCCCCACGACTTGGACCTCGCCACAGACGCGCTCTACCGTTTCTGCTACGCCCTCACGCTCGACGCCACGCCGGCGTGAACCCAAGAACGACCCACGCCACCCGCTGCACGCGATGCTGGCGTCCTCGCAGCCCACGTCGCCTCGTCGCCTTCCCGCACACCGTGGCTCTTCAGCAGTGTACTGCCGTCTCCGCCCGACGCCTGCGCCTGCCGTACTCCCTGGCACCACCTTCACCACCTCCTGAGCGCGCAGTGCGCGCAATGGTCGTTCCCCATCATCGGCGCCGCCTTTATCGCGTCCTCGCGTGCCAAGTGTGTCTCCAACAAATAGCAGTCTCCCCGATCCACGCACCCCGGGCGCATCATCGACACGGCACGCACCACCCCCTGAGTGTGCAGCACCTGCGGCAGCCGCTCCCCATCGCCCGTCCCGCGGTTATCACCCTCCCCGCCCGTCGCCACCATGTCCAACGCCTCACTATCCTCCGCTCAAACCCAGCGCCTGTCCGGCCCCGGAAGTACGGCGCGCAGCAAGTGCAACGAGCATTCCCATCGTCCATGCCGCCTTCATCGCCTCCCCGCGCCCGGCGCCGGCTTCCTCTGCGTCCACGCCGGTCTCCGCTACAAACCTCGGCCTGCTGCGCAACGCGAACACGACGGGCACCATCCCCCGCGATGCGCAGCACACGCTGCAGCTGTCCTCCCATCGCCCCATACCCTCCCCCGCTCATGTCCATCCTCAGTGCCATACCGCCCCGCTCGTTGACGACTCCGCCGCACCACCGCGACGAGTCTCGATGCGACGAACCCGGGCGGAGGCAACGGAACCTACGCGCCCGGGATTTCAAATCGCACCGCGGCCTGTGCAGTTCGAACCTCCGGCGAGCGCTGCGAGCACGGGGAGGGGTACTGCGTGAATGCAGCAGGACTCGTATTACTTATGCATCCCGATTCTTCGTTTTCCCCATTCTCTTTTGCATCGGCTACATTTTTTACTTTGTAGTTTGCTAAATAGACATGTATCGATACCTTAAAAATTGTCGTGTCGGGCGTCCTTTCTCCAATTGAGACAAGGAGGATTGAATACGCAGAGCTGGAGCAAGCGTCGGACTATCGGTCGTGAACCGATGCCCGCTCACTGGATCGGACTTCCTCGATCTGGGTTCCACTTTCGCGCAGTTCAAAGGCGCTACGTTGTGCAGGATGGGGCGCGGCTGTGTTCAAAAGCCTGCCTGTGACGCAGGACTTGAAAGAAAACCAAGAAAAAAATGCAATTGCACTCCAAGCAACGGCAAGACCCCGAGTCGAACGAGGGATATCGGGATGAACACGTTGTGGTTTATTACTTAAACTCGACGTGCATCGTGCGCCTCCTTGCCTTCTCCTCTCTACATATACGCGTCCATTCGTCACTCGCATACTTCAAGCTTTGAGACTCAAACTGGTAAAAACATACGAGTTCGATGCTAACGGCAAGACCCCGAGTCGAACGAGGGATTTCGGGTTGAACTCCTGCTAAATTTTAATATCATTTAATCCCGACGCGCACCGTGCACCTCCTTGCCTTGCTTCCCTTTTCTTACTGGTTTTCTCATCCTTCAAGTTGTCTGGGTGATACTGCCGCAACATCAAATCACGTCAAATCAGGTCAAGTCGAAGTCGAATTACTTATGTTGAAGGTGACTAAACAAGGTTTGTTGGTTGCTCTACGAGGCGAAACTCAATACGCGCGCCCTGCGCCTCCTCGCTTTTTCTTACCCGTTTCATAATTTAGGACTAGAGGACGGGGCGAAAAAATCGACTGTATGGCAAGACCCCGAGTCGAACGGGGGATTATCGGAATGAAGCGCTAACGCATTGTATCACACTATTGTAGTCCGATGCGCACCGTGCGCTTCCTTGCTTTTTTCTTCGTTTTTGTGTCCTTATTCTTGAATGAGTCGAATAAGGTGTTTTAGTGCAGCCGCCGCAACATCAAGTCGGGTTGAAGTTGAAGTTGAATAAGCTTGAAAACCAACAACAGGCCTCCACCATCGACAAACAACACAACAAACCCGATGCACAGGCTGAGATCTTGAGAGTTACCATTTTCAAGCCCTCGGGAAAAAGAATTCAATCAACTTCTTACTGCCCACGGCAAGACCCCGAGTCGAACGAGGGATATCAGGAAGAGGTGCTCTGGTTGCAACACATTCGAACCCGATGCGCACCCTGCACCTCCTTGCCTTTTGCTTCTTGGTTCATCCTTCCTTTACTCACATACTTCAACGTTCGAGCTGGCATCGACAATAAATGGGAAAAAAGGGATGACAGATCCTTTGCATGGCAAGACTTCGAGTCGAACGAGGGATATCGGGCTGCAGTCATATTTGTAGCTTATTTGAACTCGACGCGCACCCTACGCTTCCCCGCCTTCTCCTTTTTGTTTTGTTGTCGTCTTTGAATGAGTTGACTATGATATCTATCCAGTGAGGCAACATCAAGTCAAATCAAGTTAAAGTTGAAGTTGAAGTCGAGCCACTTGAACAGCCAAGCCCTTAGACAACGAGTCTCCTTTGCTCTTGTCTTCTATGTCCTCCACTCTGATACTCCGGAAACCCGCAAGGTATTCGGGGCGGAGTCGCAATTGTTCTTCAGTTACTATTGGATGCTGGCCATCTGCCGACACGAATCCACCCATGGGCCAGTTTTCCCTGACCGGGCCCAGGGACGTTCGGATGCACCGAGACCCAGGTACACGCAAATACGGTGGCTAAGCAGCCGCTGACGATGCCGAAAAGTGTCCGGGTGTCGATATCCGGATCGCAGGAAACTGGCGCTTCGCGAGAGAGGAGGAGTTGGCCTGACACTGGGCAGTTTAGAGCGAGAATCTGAAGCAGCCAGAGTGTCAGGAGTGATAGCATTCGGGGTGTGTGGCTGGTCAGTGGGATCCAGTGGGGTGCTCTTTAAGACAGCCCAAGCCTGAGAAGAGCCTCAGCACATCGTGATATTACACAGGACTGCGCAGCCCTCCATGGAAAGCTAACAGCAGCAGCAGAGCTTCTGAGCCTAACATAGATTCGCCATGGAACATTCGGGTGCCCTGAGTCCAATTTTGGAGACCGGCACATCAGGCCAGCGTGCACGCCTATTAACGATGGTGATGTGCGTCTGGCATTGAAGTCGCAAAGATGGGTGATAAAAGTGGTGGATGGTTGTGAGCCTTGACCACTGTAATCCTGAACTATACTGAGATACTCTCGACCAGCCTTGCTTCAGCCTGTTAGCGAATGGGATTCGGAGCAAGTCGGCGCGGAGCCACAGTAGCGACGCTACGTGCGGGCGACGCGACGGCTAAAATTTATGTTACATATAACCTACGTGTCCCGCTCGACGCTCTTCGTTCTGCCCACATCCACGGTCGAACGAAGAGCGTAAGTCTCTTATTATATCTACCACAATCCTTACTTACTTTACATCCAGTAACAAGCTATTAATTTAGGTACATACAATACACTTGGTTCTGCCCACATCCACGGTCGAACGAAGAGCTAACAAGCTATTAATTTAGCTCCCCGCACATCAGCGGAATCGGACGCACATCCAGCGTCGCCCTCATCCCCCTCTGCCGGTATCTCCATCTGCGCCCGCCCCGCTTTTCTCTACACAGCCCGTTGAGACAATCGTTTCCGAGCAATCCTGAGATGACGGTTTACGACAGGAAAGATCCGGCCGAACAAAGCCGAGAACAAAGATCGCCAACCACGTTGAAACAAATTATTGCGCGCTGCCGAGCTATTGAAAATGCGCCTCGGTATGAGCAGCAAAAAAGAGCCATACCACCCGGAATGAGGAGCTAGATATCGGTTGAATTGGAGAACGGCGACCTAGAAAAAGCTATCTAAAGCTCAATTCTTAGGATAAGACTCAGGATAAAACATATTTAGACTGACGGGGTCCCTTTCGAAACATGCCGAGTGTAGCTACTGATACATGCGGCCTCGCAGATGTACTTTAACTACGCCTCTACCCAGCAACTAGTGACGAGCTAACCCCGCTCCATGGGGCCGTAGATCGGTGAAGTGTTATTTGCGACTTGACAGGCAGTATCCCTTCGGTCAAATGCTCTGCTATTTCCACTGCACATTCTCGGGACGATCAGACAAAGTATCTCGAGCTCTTTTCGGACGTGGTTGAATTGTTGAACCATTTTTGATCTGCCATCTGGGAACCTATGGTTTCGGCAAGCGCGTTCTGTCGGGTCACCGGCGCTGGATGGTGATTCAAATCCCTCAGTGAATGCGACCCGAAAAAATCTCTGGAAGCGCCAGAGTGGATTGAAAGCGGGTACATCTTTTTTCTTGGAAATTTTCTGTTCGGCGAGTGTCACCTTGCAGTTGAACGCACGGCTCCTCTGAGGTTCAGTGTGGATTCACAATTGGCGCATTTGTTCGAACTTTTGCGTCAAGCTGGGAACCTATGGTTTCGGCAAGCTCGTTCTGTCGGGTCACCAGCGCTGGATGGTGATTCAAATCCCTCAGTGAATGCGACCCGAACCGATCAACGCACAATTGACTTTAGGTCCAGTGAAATTGGTTCAATCTGTCTAGTACACGACTTTGATAGCTATGTCCCTATCATACAGCCTACAAAGTTCGCAAGTAACCAGATCTAGAGGTGCGGGATATATGTGCTCCAGTTCACATCCACAAAGGCACCAAATGGAAGAGTGCGCAACGTTGTGAAGGAAAGCACAATGAGAAGAAGGCGTGCAAAGATGTAGGCCACAAGGGCGGCCCAAAAGACACAGCCGAAAATATAACCAAAAGTGTCTGCCACTGACCACCGCATGAAGATCTTTACATCCAAATTCCATCCCATCTTCCAGCTGAGAGGTAAAAATCCAAACATCAATGTGATGGTGGAAGGTGTCGCAGCAATCACCAGTGAACAGGACCGCCAAATCAGCAGTTCGGCTGTGGAGGGGAAGTGTGTGTTCCAGGCCGCACAGTGGATGAGGCCGAAAAGGGTCCCGACCAGGAGCTCAATAAAGATGAAACTGGAGGCGAAGCGGGTGTTGCCCTTGCCAAGACCTTTGGCGGGGAATCTGTGCGTGGACCAGTACGAGGGAACTGAAGTGGATGTGGTGAAGTCAACATCGTTGTAATACCCCGCAAGTAAGGCGTCGGAAGTGGCACCAACCGCGCGCATCAGCGAACGGTTCTGGGAGGGCCGATGACTTGGGTTCGCCGAAGCAGCTAATTCATTGGCGGGCCTAAGGAGAATGGGCTGTTGCACGTCGAGGGGTTTTTTCAACCAAAGGAACCAGATGATGACATTGACAAACTGAAATGCCAGTGTTTCCACTTCGAGTTCAGTCAGTGGAAGGTGCTGTAGAAAGCGGGCCAAGCACTGTGCAGTGAACCACAGTCCCTGAAGAAGTACCAAGCCCTTCGACAACAAGTCTCCTTTGCTCTTGTCCTCTATATCCTCCTCTCGGATACTTCGTATAGCTGCAAGGTATTCGGGGTGGAGACGCAATTGTTTTTTAGTTGCTATGGGATGGTGGCCGCTTGTCGACACAAATCCGCCCATAGCAAAGAAAAAGCCGTGTGTTACAGACACGTTGTATTCTGTATGAAGTGAGAATCTAGTGACTTGAGAGGAATACCACCTGCTTACTCTTTGAGAACCAGCGAGCATCGAGAATCTGTCTGGCTGCAAACCCCGCCATTAATTCGGGCGCAATGATGGCCACCAGCACGAGGCCAAGCCTGCGCCCGGCGAGAGCCAGTTTGCCCTGACCGGGCCCAGGGACGTTCGGATGTGCCGAGACCCATGTACATGCAAATATGGTGGCTAAGCAGCTGCTGAGGATGTTGGAAAGAGCTGCTGTCGACGTCCGGATCACATGGAACAGGCCAGTGATATCAGCTCGGCAGATTAATCGTGGCCCCAAATCGCCGTGAGGCCTGATTAAATCCTGGCCCCAATTTTTGGGGCCACTATTTTCTCGATTAATCTTGTGATTATTTTTGTAGTAGTACAGGCTTTATGTATTTAGGATTAATCTAGACACCCCAAACGGCCCCGCGATTAAATCTCGAACACCCCAATTAAGCACCACGATTAAGTTTGAACACACCGATTAATTCCGTGTAGCAACATAGATTGAATTAATCTAGACCACCCAACGGGCCCCGGGATTAAATCTCGAACACCACGATTAAACCCGTACCATCAAATCCCCCAAGGCTCAATTAAGTCTCCAAGGCCGAGATCAAGTCCTACGTTTAATCCTGCGATGTGATTCAATTCCCAGAGCGCACATCGAGATTCTGCCGATTAATCTGCGGTTGCAGGGATTAATCGGGTTTGACCTCCCCGAGATTAAATCGTGATCAGGGCCACTGAGTTGAGGAATACTTTAAGGAAGTACTCACCTTGTCGACAACGATTGCCATCGCAGACACACCACTGTAGGTGATATACACCGGCAGTGCGAGCTGCCATCCCACTGCACTTTGGGGAACACTATGACCTAAGGGACAGACTTTGAGGACAGAACACCATGGCCATACAAGACGAACACACCGATTCAGAGTTGTGGTGACACCCGCCACATGTACCTCTGCGGTCGAAAAAAAGACAAGAAAGTCAGTGAAGCTAAGGGGCAGGAGAAGCACAATGACGCACTCGCTAGTTCGTGAAGCAGCTGGATCCGCCATGAGGGAGTTATACTACCTTGAGATAATCCTCGCGCTCAAAGTCCAATCAGCTGCGCGTCTCTGGTTAGTGGAGGCAGACACTCACCTAGTAGTCTGGCTCCTTCATTGTATCAACCTCCCACATTTCCTCGTGTTTCCTGGCCTTCTTCGCATCGGCGATCTCATCCTCCGCCTGAAAAAAACATGGGAAATCGGTTTGGTGCCACCCAGACAACTGAGATTGTGGGAGGTGCAGGGGCGGGGTGTTTGAAAGGATGCAGAGGAGTTGTCATGTGTGAGTGCCACAAAAGCAACTCGGTCAGCAGTGCCACGAAGGCAACTGACACAGGGGACGAGGGTGGCAGAGCAGAAGAGAGATGGTAACCAGTAACACGTGACATCACTCTTCTTCCTCCTTCCTCCCTTAGACCTCCCTCTTCGGTGAACTTCCCCCATTCTCAATGCGAGTTGCTTGTGTAGCACTCGTGGAGTTGCTTTTGTAGCACTCTGAGGGGCTTCTCCTTGTCTCATCTCACCTCTCATCTCGACTCCCCTCCAGTCACCTTGCCGTATTTTTCCTTTTTCTTTTCAGACGATGCTAACCCCCATTTTCAGCCCCATGCACTGTGAGCGCCAGCATCGCCGCCATAGGCACACGACAAACACACAACAGTCCGATGCAGGAGACCTTTTGAGGGTGGGTTCATTTTGTTTTCTTTCGGCTTTTTCTTGGTGGATCTCCTGTCTGTTCTGCCTTGTCCCGACGTCGCGTGGGAGCGCGGGGTTCGCGATGACGTGCACGGGTGCGCTGCTGCGTGCATGGATCGTTCTCTCCCATGGCGTGCCACCCATGCATGGCGGCAGTTGTTGTTGGGGGCATGGACTGGGTGTTCCGGGCGATTGCTGTCTCGTGTCGTGCCACCTATGCATGGCGGCGGTTGTCGTTAGGGGCAAGGACTGGGTGTTATGGGATTGTGTCGTGCCACCCCTGCACGCCGGCGGTTGTCGCTGGGGGCAGGGACTGGGCGTTACGGGGGATGCACAAGGTGAGGGCGGATGCATGCACCCTCCCTGCACCTTGCTTTTCTGTGGAGCACGGAGTGTGAGACGGGGGACACACAGAGCACGGGTGAGTCTATACAGTCCCCATCGCACCTTTTCTCCGGCGCTGACTCAGAAGCACGGGGAGATGTGGGACTGTTCCAATACCCCCCACCAGCTCCCATCCGTCCACAAGCAGCGGTGCGCGCCTCGCACCCCTCTCAGCGGTCATCTCCGCTTCAGCCTTTCACCCCTCTTCTTACCATGGCCTCCCCATCCTTCAAACTCATCCTTTCGCTCCAGGTCCACTGAGCACGAGACGAACGGCTTCGCTTGCGGGAGTCACACCGAGCAGTGCCGCCGAGCGTGGGCCTAAGTGATTCCCTGCGGGATTGGGGTCGGGCGGCAATGAAGGCAACACACGCAGGCTTGATGCGGCGGCACTAGGAGGTGGTGTATCTTTTACACCACATCCCCGTCCGCAGGTCTAGGATTAATGAAGGTTGAATTGTAGAATTAATCCTGGGCTTGAATCCTTTACATTGTAGGATTAAAACCCCTGTTTAAACATAATTTATTTAGGCTATGTATATATGTACCATGCAGTATATTAATATTATTCTGTGATGAGATTAATTGGGGTGGGATTAATCACAGTAATGGGACTTTAAAGATTAATCGCGAACACGCACTGATAATCGGCAGCCAGATAATTGGATACGCCTGCGATTAATCGCAGCTAGGATTAATCTACCATGTGGGTAAAATATATTGTATTGCGTATATATGACAGGATTAAAGTAGGATTAATCGAGAAAATAGCGGCCCCAAGAATTGGGGCCCGGATTTAATCAAGCCCCCACGAAAAATTGGGGCCACAATTAATCGTAGCTGCTTCATGTGTTGAACAGGCCCCTCGCAAGAGAGGAGATGGCCTGACACTGGGCAGTTTAGAGAGAAGGTGAAGCAGCCAGAGTGTCAGGAGTGATAGCATTCGGGGTGTGTGGTTGGTCAGTGGGATCCAGTGGGGCGCTCTTTAAGACAGCTCAAGAAGAGCCTTAGCACATCGTAATATTACACAGGACTGCGCAGCCCCATGGAAGGCTGACAGCAACAGCAGAGCTTCTGAGCCTAACATAGATTCGCCAAGGGATATTTGGGTGCTCTGAGACCAATTTTGGAGACCGGCACATCAGGCCCGCGTGCGCGCGGCTGACATCTATTAGTATTAACGATGGTGACGTGCGTCTGGCAAGTCGGGTGATAAGAGTCGTGGATAGCTGTGAGTCTTGGCCACTGTAATTCTGAACTATACTGAGATACTTTCGACCAGCCTTACTTCCGCCTGTTGAGACAATCATTTCAGAGATGATGGTTTACGACAAGAAAGATCCGGCCGAACAAAGCCGAATTCAAAAACAAAGATCGCAACCATGTTGAAACAGATTCCCTGCCGAGCTATTGAAAATGCGTCTCGGTATGAGCAGCAAAAAATAGCTATACCACCCGGAATGAGGAGCTAGATATCAGTTGAATTGGAGAACAGCGACCTAAAAACTGATAGTCTGATACTGACGGGGTCCTTTTCGGAACGTGCCGGGTGTAGCTACTAATACATGTGGCCTCGCAGATGTATTTTAACTACGCCTCTACCCAGCAACTAGCGACGAGCTGACCGCGCTCCATGGGGCCGTAGATCGGTGAAGTGTACTTCGCGATTTGGCAGGCAGTATTCCTTCGGTCAAATGCTCTGCTCTTTCCACTGCACATTCTCGGGACGATCAGACAAAGTATCTCAAGCTCTTCGGACGTGGTTGAATTGTTGAACCATTTCTGATCTGCCATCACCATTGGAATTCGAACGACATCGTGAGTAGTGCACCAAGTGCACCAAGAAAAAATCCTTCAGAAGAGATGGAGCTAACTGAATGCGAGCACAGTTTTTCACACAGCCAAGTTGCTGCCAAGGCGCTTTTTCGAGAGTCTTGTTTCAACTTTCAGCGCATATCACGATTTTGGGATTTGATGGTGACCATCGGAAAACCCCAACGAAATGTCGTGGGACCAAAATCTGACCAACGGGGTGGCACAGGGGCACTAAAAAAAGGAGTGGTTCACTATCCTGCGGCTCTGAGATGTAAAAGAACAGGAAACCACAACGGCCATGAAACGGGCGGGATGCGGGGTTGATAAGGAAAAGGCGAAGCGATCTTCCGCAGTTGCCGCATGGGGTATTTCAATTCACCAGTCTTTTTCCTCCTTGCCTCTTTTCCTCCTCCTCCCCGCCGCCATGGCCTACTGGGCGTCGACCTCGCCATCGTACCCGCCCACCAAGCAGGCATGGACCCCGTCCACCCGCCGCCGACAGGTCCTCTGCATCTCCCTTGGCGTCCTCGCGCTCTTCATAAGCTATCAGACTCAGACTGACGAAGGAACGAAGCAAGGACCTGATAGATGAAGGTCAAGAATGTCTCTTTGAAATTAAATCAAGACAACATAGGGCTACATACAATGCAATGCACCCAATTAATACCCACTATGTACGGCTTAATCTGTCAATATGTACTCTAAATAAAAACGGGTATCCGTACCCACTCAGCGCGCTTCCCCTCCTACATACATCCGTCTCCGCATCCCTACAGCCCCGCCGCCGAGGCTACTTCTACGACCGTAGCGATCAGTCTACTCTCCTCGACGCTCCTCTAGTCATCATAGGTCTCGTGTCTCGCGTCTCACGCATTGCACATTGTGTCTCGTGTCTCGTACCGTGTACGAATGAATGCAGCGCGCTGTGCACTCTACGTGAAGCGAATACTGAGCGGCTCCCACCCGTCGACAAGCCGCTGGTGGATGATATTGCTCGTGAACGAGGATCACTAAAAACCACACAAAACGAGAGCAGTTAGCAACGCAAAAAAAAAAAAACTTCAAGAAAGAAAAACTCACCCCATTCCCTATAAACACCGCCGCCCGCCGCACCAGCTCCATATCCACCGCCATCCCCACCTCCTCCTGCTCCACATCCAGCAGCAAATCCCGGCTCGTCACAATCATGTTCCACCCCACGCCCTTCATAGAGACTTTGAGCTCGTCGAGCCACGGCCCCTGCTCGTTCATCAGCAGGTACAGTACGTCCAGCACCCTGCCCGAGCTCGTGGAGTCGTTGATATAATCCTCCCGCACATCGTGCAGCTTCTTGATGATCTGCGCGTTATCCGGCAAACAATGGCCCATCATCGTCTTCACCCGCTTCGGGTCGTCCCCGGGCAGGGGCGTAAACTGGTCCATCACCTGCGGGAGCTGCGCCCAGCTGTAAAAGCTGCTCCCCCACTCCGCGAGGTTGCGGCAGTGCTGGATGAAGTCGCCCCACCTCAGGTGGATCGCGAGCGTGCGCTGCGCCCAGTCACGCGGCGCCGTGGGCACCCGTGGCCCGCGCGGGTTGAACAGGTACGTGTTCCTCTTGACGGCGGCGCAAACGATCGGGGATGCGGCGAGGAGCTTCGAGGCGGTGGACTGCGAGAACGACAGCCACAGCGACAGGACACGGGAGTTGCCCCAAATCCAGAGGTCAAACACCTGCGGCATCTTGTCCACCTCATACGGCGCGCTCACGATCTCGATACAGCGCTCCGGCGTGTCGCGCAGGAGCATCTCCCACGCGATGAAGACCTCCGTGCCAGGGAGGTCCGCGAGCAGGGGCTTGATGTCCGTGGAAACGATGAGGCGGCTCTCCTCGGGCGAGCACACGATGTCGAACCAGCGCTCGGAGATGGAGCGGGGCGCGGGGTCGGAGGGGCCGGAGAGGATGGCGTTGAGGGGTGTGCGCGGGCCGCCGGGGGCCTGCTGGTGGTGGGGCCACATGTAGTGCTCGCCGGCCCACACGTAGTCGTTGAAGATGTAGGCGCGTTTGGACATGTATGCGAGGTGGGCATTCATTAGGCTGGGGGATTGATCAGCATCGAAGGAAGAGGGAGAAGGTGGACGGAAGGACGGAAGAGATACACATAGCAAAGGGAAAGGGAAAAAAACGGCGGGCGAATTCGCGGATTGGGAGTTTGTGGAATCAGTCCTTCCGACAGACGCACTTCCGACAGACGCCCTCCCCACGTCAGGACAGCGCCAAACGTAACAACTCTCCGACTCCATGCAGAACGAACATCACACCGATTCTTGCAGCATTGCCCTCTGAGCAACTGCCTGCCCCGTCGGGTCGGGTCCGAGTGTCGGAAAAAAAGTAGAATGGACCCAGAGGCCGGGGAGCCTCGTATGCAGGTGCAGGTGCAGCCGTCCAATAAATAAAACGAATGGAGGGATGAGACACGCCCCACGCTGTTGCAGGGTCGGACGGCCGGTGTGTGGAACTCTTTCCACACGCTGGTTTCGACTTTGCAGTACTTTATTTTTATCCTCAGTTACAGCATTTGTTTGTAGATAAACAATGCCACATCACGACCTTTCAGCCTCGTACTACAACACCAGCGGCCAGTGTAGGGCAAACGCCCAGAGGCAGCACCGAGCTCCTCGCCCCCTCCTCTCTGGAACGTCGCCAGTGGGCTCTTTAGCCACCCAAACCCATAGAAACTCGCCTCACAACACCACCTTCTTCACACGACATTTTCGCACCCTTTTACTCTATTTTCTTGCCCTTTTCGCACTCTACGGCCCGAGACTCGATCCAATAATTATTCCGAATCATTCATTCTACCGCTACACGGATCACCGACCCAAATACGAACCTACAGGCCGGGCGTTCCACCCTGCAACAACGCTCCTGGGAAAACACCCCGCCAGCTGTGCCGTACACACAGGCAACGGGGCAGCAAGGCGGGGCTGAATCACGGAAAGTCCCCGCCCTCCCAACGCGAGGATAAGGATAGATTGGAATCGGCGAAGGAAGTGGAAACGAGCACAACGCCTCCCACTCGATTCTGGCAGCTCCGCCCCAGCTGTCTCGCCCTAACAACCACCCCAAGCCCACGTAAAGCGCCGCAGTAACGCAAGCGACATTCGTCTTGTCTCGTCCCGCAGAACAAGGCAAAGAAACGCCCGTCCATGTCCGAGACAAACGCCAGACCGGACCAAAATGCAAAACCAGATCCAAGCATCGTCAGTCAGTCTTGGTCTTCTTTCTGCCGAGTAAAAGGGGCTGGCGGGCAGTGTATTCCCGTGCCCCGCCCACTAGCGCGTGAGAGGAGAGACACTCACAAGTAAACGCAATAGCGCTCGTGCAGCCCTATTTGCATCCATTTCTCGTCAAAAAGCACCAAAAAGAGGGCAAAAGGGGTGACTGACCATTGCGCTGAAGAAGGGGGCGTAGACGGGGCAGAGGTCAGACATTTGGTATACACTGGCGGTGGTGGTGGTGGTGGAACGAGAGGAAGAAGGCGGATGGGCAGGACGACGTTGGTTCAGACGTAAATAAACGTAAATAGCTGCGCATCTGCGCATACTGCGGGGCACCGCCACAGCTACATCTGTCTTCGATGTCGTGTCATCTCCTGCGTCCAACTTTGAAAGCAGTACACCGGTCAAATACCTGTCCAATGCTAGCTACATTTAGGACGCACTCAACCATCAACAAAAAAAAACGGGCAAAAGCATACACTTTTGACGGCAAGACCCCGAGTTGAACGGGGGATATCGGGATGAACAACGTCGTTCTGGTGCTACTTGAACCTGACGCGCACCGTACGCCTCCTTGCCTTTTCCTACCGGACTTGTTCTCGTCCTTGAATAGGTCATCGGATCTGGTGCTTCAGCGAGGCCGCAGCAACACCAAGTCGGGTTCAAGTTCAGGGTAAACGAATGGCAGCCAAATGAACAACACAGGAGACTCGATGTATAAGCTGAGATCTTGAGGGTATTAAATTTCGAGCCCTTCTGAATGGTCAAAAGAAATCCAAGAAAAAAAATCCAATCCATTCTGCAGAACAACGGCAAGACCCCGAGTCGAACGAGGGGTATTGGGTGAATAGTCTGAACGAAACTCGCAATATTGAACTCGATGCGCACCGTGCGCCTCCTTGCCTTTTTCTTGTTTCTGGAATCCTTGCTTTATTCTCACTCGCATACTTCATTCAACCTTTGATTTGGCAATAAATGGGGGGGGAAAAGGGATGCCAGATCCTTTGCATGGCAAGACCCCGAGTTGAACGGGGGATATTGGGATGAACAACATTATCCTACTTCTTCTACTTGAACTCGACGCGCACCGTGCGCCTCCTTGCCTTTTCCTTCCGGACTTGTTCTAGCTCTCGTCCTTGAATGAGTCATCGGATCTGGTACTTCAGCGAGGCCATGGCAATCTTAGTCGGGTTGAAGTTCAGCCTGGCAAATGAATGGCAACCGAATGAACAACACAGGAGACTCAATGTATATGTAAGCTGAGATCTTGAGGGTATTAAATTTCGAGCGCTTCGGAATGGTCAAAAGAAAACCAAGAAAAAAATCCAATCCATTCCGAACAACGGCAAGACCCCGTGTCGAACGAGGGATTTCAGGTTGAACTTCTGCCACATATTAATATCACTCAATCTCGATGCGCACCATGCACCTCCTTGCCTTTCTTGCCTTTTCTTACCGGTTTTCTCAGTCTTCAAGTTGTCCGGGTGATGCTGCCGCAACATCAAGTCACATCAAAACAGGTCAAGTAGAAGTCAAATTATGTTGAAGGTGACTAAACAAGGTTTGTTGGTTGCTATACACGGTGAAACTCAACACGCGTGCCCTGTGCCTCCTCGCCTTCTCTTACCTGTTTCATAATTTAGGACCAGATGATGGGGCGAAAAAATCGAGTACAATTGACTGTATAGTCTGTATGGCAAGACCCCGAGTTGAACGGGGGATTATCGGGATGAAGCGCTAACACATTCTATCCATTTATTGTGGTCCGATGTACACCGTCGCTTCCTTGCCTTTTTCTTCATTGTTGTGTCCTTGTTCCTGAATGAGTTGAATAAGGTGTTTTAGTGCAGCCGCCGCAACATCAAGTCAGGTTGAAGCTGAGTTGAAGTTGAACAAATAAGCTTGCAAACCAACAACAGGCCTCCACCATCGACGAACAACACAACAAACCCGATGCACAGGCTGAGATCTTGAGAGTTACCATTGGATTTCAAGCCCTCAGGAAAAATAATTCTGTAAGGGCAACCTTAAGCTCGGCGCAGGGTGCAGAAACTAGCGGGGGAATCCGAAGTATAAATATGGGTATTAGAATACAGGAGTGGAAATACTACGCACCTAGCAGGGGAATCCGAAGAGAAGAAAGGATGAGGATTCCCATGCTAGGCGAAACCTTATATACTAATCAGTAACTACCCAGTAGCACATGTCCAGAGGTATCTACAGTGATCACAGGCCTAATTGCATAACACGTGCCAGCGAGAGCAGACAGATGTCTCGGATGGTCGGACGAATGGACGGGCACAGGAGTATCTGGAGCGGTGGCCGGAAAACCGTCTGGAGCATCGGATGGAAAAGTGTCCAGAGTGGATCCAGCCGGAGAAGTGGCCGGAAAACCGGCTGGAGTGGGGCTTCCCCTGACAAATTCAATCAACTGCTGCCCCACGGCAAGACCCTAAGTCGAAGAAGGGATATCAGGATGAAGTGCTCTGGTTGCAACACATTCGAACCTGATGCACACCCTGGACCTCCTTGCCTTTCACTTCTTGTTTCGTCCTTTCCTTACTCACATACTTCAATGTTCGAGCTGGCATCAACAATAAATGGGAAAAAAGGGATCACAGATCTTTTGCATGGCAAGACCCTGAGTCGAACAAGGGATATCGGGCTGCATTAGAGCCTGCTTGCGTGTTTGAACTCAACGCTCACCCTGCGCATCCTTGCCTTCTCTTATTTGTTTTGTTGTTGTCTTTGAATGAGTTGACTATGATATCTATCCAATGAGGCAACATCAAGTCAAATCAAGTTGAAGTTGAAGCTAAAGTTGAACCACTTGAAATACTGTTGTAAACCAAAAACCGATCTTGGTGCAGACCACAGCTGTGGACTTGATGTACAAGTTGAGACTTTGCAAGTTGCCAATGGATTTCGGGTCCTCCCGGTAATGCCCCCAAAAAAATCTGAGCTACTTTGGATGAGGGCAAGACCCCGAGTTGAACAAGGGATATCGGATGCAGCTTGGATCACGGTCTTTGTCAAGCATTTGAACCCAACGCATACCATGCCTTTTGCTTCTTTTTGTGTCCTTGAATGAGTTGGCTATGATATTTGAGTCATATCTCAGCCCAGCCACCAATGGGGGGTTTCACACCTACCCTTTTTCATGCCCTTTTTCGCGCCCTTTTTTTCCATTTCCCCCAGAATTGCATTTAGGACCCTGTTTTCTTTGGTATTCTACCCTTTTTGTACTTCTAATTGAAAAAGTGCAAAAAAACCGCGCAAAAAACGAAGAGAATGGCAAAAAGGGCGAAAAAGGGCACAAAAAAGGGTGTGAAAAAGGGTGGGTGTGAATAACCCTAGTTTTTGCACCCTTTTTGCACCCTTTTTACGCCCTTTTTGCACTCCTTTTTGCACCCCTTTTTGCGCCCTTTTTGTGCCCTTTTTTGTGTTTGGCAGATAGTATGCTATAAAATCCAGAAAAAATCACCCCAGTCCTTTTTGAACATTTGAGGTGGTGTATACCTTTGAGGAATGATAGGAGCACTCAGAGTACAAGAAATAGAGAAAAGCAGGCAAAAAGGAATTGAAAAGGGGTGGAAAAAGGGAGACCCAGCCCAGGGTGTTCACAGTAGTCCTTCTCCATGCCCTTGTTCGTGCGAAAAAGGGAAAAAAAAAACCAGGCAAAAAACGAAGGGAATGGCAAAAAGGGCGAAAAAGGGCACAAAAAAGGGCTACTGTCAACAACCCTAATTGTCAAATCAAGTCAAGTCAGGTCAGGTTGAAACTCAACCACCTGAAATACAATTGCAAACCAACCACCAATATTGGCACAGATAACGGACTCAATGTAAAAATTGAGATTTTGGAAGCTGTCATCGGATTTGAGTGCCAAGAAACATTATCCCGGCCAAAAAAACTGTTAGATTATTGTTTCATGGCAAGACCCCAAACAAGGGATATTCGGATGAACTGCTCCGCATGCAATACACTCGCACCCAATGCGCATGGTGTGCCTCCTTGCCTTTTCCTCCGCATACTTGTCCATTTGTTACCCACATCCTTCAAGCTTTGACTTAACTCAAATTGGGTAATAACAAACAAGCTTCGATGACAGCAAGATCCCGAGTCGAATGGGGATGTTGGGATGAACAAATCCTACTTGAACCCGATATGCACCATGCACCTCCCTGCCTTTCCTACCGGACTTGTTCTTGTCCTTGAATGAGTCGGATCGGGTGCTTCAGTGAGGCCACAGCAATAACAAGTCACACTGGGGGCAAAGAACGCTGCATACGAAAGCCGTATGCGTTAGACGCACATGGTCCGCATATGGGCGTGACCAGGGCGTGACACCTCTCAAAGGTGTTTGTTGGATTTATGCCATTAGTTGATCAAATATTAGTTACAACGTAACTAGTTACCAGAAAACTAAGGCTCAATTATGAATAGTTTTCGGCTTTGAGTATTGGTAAATATGGGTTAGGCTAAGGGTTTGTTTGGATGAGCCGTGACTCGGCCCCAGATGCAGTCGCGACTCGGCACAATGCGGTTGCGGCAGACTCACACCCATGTGACGAGCGAGAGCCACACCAAATCTGAGCTTGCCCTCGTGCGCTCTCGCTGCAGGGGTCACACAGTGCCCGCACGCTCACGCCGTAGGTGTCACACAGCGGCTTGCCCAGCGCCAATCCCACATCCCACATGTTGCCGTTAACCGTGACCCCATTGCGCCTGCCAGTGATTTGCGGTGTCTTTGTCGGCGTGTAACTGCGTCCGTACACCATCTTTGTCGGTGACTGATCCCACCCTCGCATCGCCTTTGTCGATGCTGGAGCCCATCTGCACGTCGCCATTGTCGGCACCAGAGTACACCCGCACATCGCCTTTGTCGGGCTATGACCGTGTCCATGTGTCGCTTTAGTCGAGACCACACATGGGCTTGGCGAGCACGCAAGCCCGTCTTCGTGCCTGATGCGCATTGTCTTTGTTGCATACTATCCCACCATCACGTTGCCTTTGTCGGTGAACAAAGCCACCCCCGCGTCGCCTTTATTGACACTGGAGCCCATCTGTACATTGCCTTTGTCAACGCTGGAACCCATCTGCACATCGCCTTTGTCGACGCTGGAGCCCATCCGCACCTCGCCGTTGTCGGGCTACGACCGCGTCTGTGCGTTGCTTTTGTCTAAGGCTCCAACTGTTTTTATTTAGTTTAGGTTCTGAACCATTAAAAGGGTTTTGATTTTGATTTAGTTTACCGGAGGTCGTAAACCGTAAACAAATTAAACTAAACCATTTAAACCTTTTTATTCTTGAGCTAAACTACAGCGCGCAGGACTGTTAGACAAGTTGTGGATTGCCTGCGCGTTCAAATACACAACTGCGGACCAACTACTGATCAACCGAGCTTCAGCCATCACGTTCAGTCATCATGAGCTTCGCTGAGCTCCTTGACATCCACCACTATCTTCGTGTTTTCTCACTGACCTAGCCCGACAATTCACACAATAAACCACAATTCACATGCCATATATCTAAGAATGGGCTCAGGTCGCACCTCTGGGCAGGGTAGATGCCTGCAACCCTGGCATCTGAAGTCGCGGCAATAAATCTATACTCCATTTCATCATTTTTTCCCCTCCATGTCGTCTCAATACAGAATTAATCTAGATTTTTTGAATCTCAATACGGGACGGCAAACTGGTTTAGAATTTTTCAAGTCATTTGCTCCATATCTTCTGTCTGGTCACTGGAACTAAGGTCCATTTTATTTTCAATTTCACCGCTGATGTCGGGCTCGCAACTACTATAAGTTCGTGACTTTTGTGGTGGTAGGCAGCTACGTCTTTTACCATGTCAAATTCCAACACCTCTGTGTCAGGTAGATCGCGCCCACACCGCAATGCATTCCCTTCAGCCCGCGTCACTGACAGCAACAATGCTGAACGACCCACTCCCCACCAGCAGCGAGCCTTAGAAGGTGCGTGATTAGACATCTCAACACTCACAGTGACTTAGCTGTTAGAGTTTTCACTCTCATCAAGATAGAAGCTCTCGCACCGCTTCTGCCAGATTCTGTGAAGGAATCTTCCACAGACGACAATGAGCTTCATTGTACGGTTACCAACACGTCTGGCATTGACGATTCCCCCTGGGGCGTGCTCAACTGCCGACTCGACAAACTATTCGGTGTGGAAACTCGTGAGGATGGCCGCCTCAAGCACATCCACCGCGGCGAGCATGGCATGTCTTTTGTCGACTCACATCTCGCTGGTCTCGACTGGAAGTCGGGTAAATACCCTCTGGACCTCGTAGGGATCAAGCTGCAGCGCATCGTCAATGAGATGGAATACTTGTGGTGGGTAATAACAGTCAATTTACATTTATTCTGGTCTCAGCTAGCTCAGTGCTGCAGGCACGGAGATTGAAGCCGCATAACCCTCAAAACCCAAACAGCTCATGAAAAAGCGCCTAGATGCAACAGGTAGGAAGGGCGCAGACAGTATGTAAACCTTCCATTTATAACTCAGAACTCACCCTGCTTGCAGA
>JARKIC010002815.1:0-47204 GCA_029378375.1 Mycena olivaceomarginata | reverse complement strand
GGGCATTGACGATGGAAATGCCCAACCTCTTGGCAGAAATAGCAGGCCCTGGGAGGGGGACCGAAAACATTCAGCTTCCATAAGATAGACATTGGAACCAGAGTCCGCCACGACCGGGGGCCAACTATCATACCCTGTAGGAGCATTGATGTTGAGCCAAGGATGATAACTCGGGCAAGGAATAAAATACCTAAGCCGAGGATGCGCCTGGGGTGCGCTGGTGTTGGCATCGAGGATCCACGATAGGTCCTTGAGAAGGTACTCGCGATGTTAGAGGAGGTACCGGAGTTGGGCATTGCTGAACCTGATCCTGCTCCGAATTTCGGATTCTTGGAGCTGGAGTGAACCGATGGAATCGGTGTCAGACTGGTCGGTGCTGAGAATCTGGTGTACTTCTGCGATGGTCTTTTGGACTGCAGGTCCATTAGTAGCAAGCTCTGCGGCTAAGAATCGATGGTTGGGTCAGATTTTGAGCAATCGCAATTGCTTAAAAACGAACCGGCGTATTGATCTGCGGAGTCCTCGTGGGCATAGGAATGTGTATGGTTACGCTTTTCCGGCAGGGGGACGGGAAAGTCAGCTGTGACTGGTCCGGACACTGATTCGGGGTCAGTGCATGATAATATAGCCATGGCCTTGATATAAGATGGGCTGAAACGGTGCACTTGATATACGACTAGAAATAGCTTAGATTTGGGCTTGCACAAACAACCACAAAATCACCACTACAACAATCTATTCCTCCAAAGATGTAAGTGCTTCTCTTTGTGAGTTGGGTCCGGGCCGTAGTATGCGACCAGTGGGTTTGGAACAAACACAATTCAACTGCTAGACTTCAACAAAGCCGTTCAACAACATGCTAGCACTACGCAGCTGCCAACAACAATACCGCTAGCACCTGGGATGGGCAGGGGTTTATGGGTTGGATACAAGGTGGCTGGATCACTAGATCGAGGGCACCAGGGCAGAGTATGTAGGTTTGTGAAAATCCTCGCAATGGGGTACCCAAAGACTATTGAGGCTAACAACAAGGGGACTTCAATCCTCAAGCGACAAGGCAGTCCTTAAGCTGCTGACCTATTCCTTAACCAAGAACAGGAATTTTCCACTTTGTATTGGCAATAGACACTATAAGTGTCCAGCTAGCGACCCAACACACTACAACAGCGCTTCCGTCAATATTAACACACTACAACAATATTGGGGTGAAGGCAAAGCTGCTAGCACAACTGCTAGCTGGTTCTCAAAGAGAACACCCTTGGTTTTATACGTGAAGACTCCTCAAGTCAAAACAGGAACCTCAACTTAAGATCTCGACGTGTCCAGAGTCAACCGTATTGATTCCAATAAAGCTACTAATTGTGAAGTGTGTGTACAATCTCCACTAGCAACCTGAGACCACCTGCACCAACTTCGTACAAAGGTTGTAATAATCTGAGGTTCTAGTCTGCTCTGTGCTCCCTTTATACTACTGAGGTCCATGGTACATGTGATAAACAGAATGAATAATATAAATGAGTGAAAATGATGTGATAGATACAACAGCCAATGAAACGACTGCCGTTTGGTTTTATGCCAAGCAGAACAGTCACACTGATCTGCTAGCGTCCATTTATGGGTATTGTGAGTGATCCCTCAGCTTGCCATCGGCTGCTGGAATCGCTATCCTGACAAAGCGGAGTTGAATCCGCTGCCTGGAGTCATCTAGCACTGGTCAGAGCACGGCTAGCAGTCCGTTTATCCGTTACTGCATATGTGGTGACCCGTGCATCCACCAATAGCCTGCTAGCTATTCTTCTACTGTCTGCTTGTCTCTGTTTGTGACTCGTGACCGCGTCGCGACAGTCACGTGCTCGCCTCTGTTTCTCAGGCCTTGGGTCAATTGCTAGTGGGTTACCGCATACTAACACCCTTGCTAGAAGGCTGCTAGCATAGTTCATTACCCGCTAGATCCCAGACTCGCCGCTCGCACCTCTTGCTAGCGTGCTCGCAATACCACTCTCCTGTGTCTGCTTCCTAGGTGCTAGCACCTTGACTGTGTAGGCTTATGGTTATTTCCCCGTGGTTTGTGCCTTCAGACCGTACTAGTGCACCCTAGTCATATCTGATGCTACAACCGGCAGCTTGGGCTCACTCCAGTTCTCCTTTATATCACCTAGCCAGAGTCCTGAGTGCTAGTAATAACACTTCAGAAGTGCTAGCGCTTTCCCGTTGTATAAATACTGGTCCTAGGAAATCGCAAAATAGCACTAGATGCCGCGCACTCTTGTTACGGTGTTTGAACGGATACGGAAAGAGCGACATCATCATCGGGTTTGACTGGTTAAAGCAACACAACCCTGATATCAACTGGCAGAAACAGACCATTCGTTTCTCCAGATGCCCTGCCACTTGCAAACGAGCCCAACTATGGGAGGAATGGGAGGAAGAGGACAATGCCAACATAAAAGAGGGAGACTGCATCTTCGTTACGAAGATGTATCCCGAAGACATCCTGGATGAATGGGATGCGAACACCTCTGCACCATGGGTAGCGTGGCCACCAAGCTGGCAGCCGCGGCTCATGAGGCCAAGGGGGCTAAGACGCTGGAGGAGAGCATTCCCGCTCACTACCTGGAGGAGTTTCTAGGGATCTTTGAAAAAAGGACTTTGACAAGCTGCCTGAATGACGAAAATGGGACCATGCAATAGAATTGAAACCCAGTGCAGAGCCCATGAAAGGGCGAAGCATTCCCTTGTCCCTTCCGGAACAGGCAGAGTTGGACGTGTTCATTAAGAAACATGTGGAAACTGGGTGTATTTGTCCTTCGAAATCGCCATGGGCCTCTCCATTCTTCTTTGTGAAGAAGAAGGATGGGAAACTGTGACCTGTCCAGGACTATCAAGTTGAACTCTCTTACCATCAAGAACCGATATCCGCTCCCACTGATCTCGGAGATCATGCACATGCTCCGTAAGGCAACCTGGTTCACTAAACTGGATGTTCGATGGGGATACAACAATATTCGGATCAAGGAAGGAGATGAAGAGAAAGCCATGTTCGTCACGAACCGAGAGTTGTGGGAACCATAGGTTATGTTCTTTGGCCCTACGAACTTGCCGGCCACCTTCCAATCCATGATGAACGACATCTTTGCGGACCTTATTGCGGAAGGACAGGTTATCATTTATCTGGACGATATTCTCATCTACTCAGAGCACCTGGAAGAATATCGCTCCACGGTTAAAGAAGTCTTGCAGATTCTTCAGGAAACAGATTATTCCTGAAACCCGAGAAATGCAAGTTCGAACAGAGGGAGGTTGAATATTTGGAAGTCATGGTTGGGGATGGGAAAATTCGAATGGATCCCATAAAGGTCGAGAGTGTTCAACAATAGCAACCCCAAGGAACATTAAAGACATGCAAAGCTTCCGCGGGTTCCTCAATTTCTACCGGTGTTTCATCAAAGAATTCAGGGACTACGCGAAGCCATTAACTCTCTTACTCGGAAGGACTACAAGTGGAGGTGGGAAGAACTGGAAAAGAAGGTATTCACCAATTAATATTGGCCGTAACATCGGAACCCGTTCTTCATTTCCCAACAGACATTGGGGAATGGCAGGTGGAGGCGGATTCCTCGGATACACATGGGGCATGCTTGACGCTGTGCCAGAACAGAGTGTGGGTTCCGATTGCATTTATGTCCAAGGGGCTAAACCACCACGAGCGGAACTACGGCATTCATGACAAGGAAATGCTGGCTATCATGCGGGCCCTTTACGAGTGGCAACACTATCTCCAGGGCAGTCAACTGAAGTTTGAGATCTGGACCGACCACAAAAATCTGGAATACTTCACCACCACGAAGAAACTCAATGGACGACAGGCCCGATGGTCTTTGGAGCTCAGCAAATATGACTTTGCGCTTATCTATAAACCTGGGAAACAGCATGCAAAAAAGATGCGCTTTCAAGGCGCAGCGGTCATGAGAAGGGGGCACAGGATAATTCGAATCTTGTGCTGCTGCCGGAACAGTATTTCCGGAGGATGGATGGCGAGAAATTTTTGAAAGCTATGCCGGCAGTCTTGGACGACACGGTGGGTTATCAATTCGGGAAGACATTAAAGCTGGGAAAGCTGATTGGGAAGATGTGATGAAGAAAGTGCTAGAGGAAAAAGCCAAGGGCTGGGAAGAACACGAGGACGGGTTTGTAACCCAGTATCAAACCGTATATGTCCCTCCAACTGGGGATCTAAGACACTGGATTCTACAGGCACACCACGACGACTATATTTCAGGACACCCGGGACAATTCCGACAGCGGAACTGGTAACCCGAAACTACTACTGGCCCTCTCTGCTGTCGACACCAAACAATATGTTTTGGCTTGCCCCGTGTGCCAGAGGACGAAACTATTTCCCTCTAAGCTTTGAGGACCCCTACAGCCTAACACGGTTCTGGAGAGGGTGTGGCAGAACATTTTGGTGGACCTAATCACCAAGTTACCTGTCAGTAATGGGTACAACTCTATCGTGGTGATAGTAGATCGACTGGAAAAAGGACTCCAGGTGGTGCTTTGCACCGAGCACTTGGGAGGAGAGGGATGCGTGCATTTACCGTTACCACATATGGAAGGACTTCGGGTTACCCAAGGCGGTGATGAGCGCTGAGGGACGCAATTCGTGGGACACTTTATGCGGGATCTGTTGAAGCTTCTGGGCATAAAGTCGAACACTTTGATGGCATACCACCCACAGACCAATGGACAGACCAAACACGTCAACCAAAATGTCGAGGAGTACCTTTGGGTTTTCACCAACTTCTTGCAAGACAATTGGGTGGACTGGTTGACTCTTGCGGAATTTAACCACAACCCAAGTTAGCAAGACCACGGGATTCAGTCCCTTCTTCGTGGCCATGGGGTTCCATCCACAAAAGGGTACTGAACCACGCCTCGAGGTACCGACCGAAGATGCAACAAATTTGCAACCTAGATGTCAAAAGTCCGAGAAGAGGTGGGAGCCGCCATGAGAGCAGCGCAGGAGACGATGAAGAGGTTCTACAATGCCAAACGGCAGGCAGATCCCGACTATAAACCCTGACAAGGTGTACTATCCGGGGTGAATTTGGTCACTCACCACCCAACGAAGGAGTTCGAAGCCCGGCGTTATGGTCCCTTCACTGTTGTCTGCAAAGTTGGAGCCATCTCCTACGAGCTTAAACTTCCCGACTCTTGGAAGGTTCATCCAGTCTTCAACACCATATTCCTTCGTCCCTGGGCTCCACCTGTAGCTGCCCATCAGCACCATGATGACCCTCCTCCCCTGATGTGATAGATGGGGGGACCTCTACGAGATTGCAGAGGTGCTGAAGATACACCTTAACAAAAGGCAGAAGTGCTTGCAGTACCTCATCCGATGGGAGGGTTATGGACCCGAGGATAACACCTGGGAACCATTGGAACATTTGGGGATTCTACCGAATGTTTCAGGACTTCTACGAGAAATACCCGGCGGCTCTGAAGAGACCGCCCATACATGGGCGGAAGTGGGTGATCACAGCAAGGGGGTGCCACGTGAGAAATTGATGGTATCTTGCCGTCGGTCGGTCCCCCTGGCAGACCCTTGAAATTTTTTTGGAAGAGACCTACTGGAGCCTGGATGAGGTCAGAAATGACTTTGGAACACTTCATCATTCACCTGGTGGCTGCTGAGAGCTCAAGTCCTTGTTTCTCTCGATACTCGCTCAAAATGGAGGTGACGAGATAGTGTGTCATTGACTCTGCATAATCGCAGCCAATGACAGGTAGCGGTGAGGCTTCTTTTCACTTCTGTCGACGTTTCGACATTCAAACATGTCCGAGGCCATCTGTACATGCTTCTGCACCGCCGCTGATTTCGGAACTACAAATGTTTGGCTCAAGCTCAAACCTGGACCCTGCGCCAAATTCAGGCGAGAAAGGTGAGGACAAGCATGTCGGCTGAGGTTGTAAAAGTTGAACATGTGGGCTGAGCACGAGCTTGAAAATTGCTGAGCTCCTCTATTTTTGTTGTCAAGCCTGTGCATAAACTGCAGATAAAATTCTGCCATGGCTATATATGCTTGATATACAATTACGCGCTCTTTCATGCAGTCCATGGTCTGCTTCGTGATAAATCACCTTACAAAGGGGATGATCCCATCAGCCGGTGATTGCCGTGGTCAGTCGGTCCCCCCGCCCAAGGCTTAAATACAAAAATTCGGCATGATATGCTTAATTTTTTTTTGCTACCCCCTTGGATCACAGGCAAGACCTGTGGACCAAGAAGCAGTGTTGATCGTGAAACCGAGGCAGGTTTCACCTAGAGGGGGGGTGGTAATGTCATGAACCGTCTTTTCATTTTACTTCCAGAACCCGAACAACCAGAACAACCTGATCATTGATCAGATCAACTATCTGATCAATCGAACCAGGATACCATTTTAGATTCCAAACGGTTTCAATGGTTTCCCGACCTTTGGGGTTCCCGATTGCCCCCTCTACATTCATATACCCCTTTATCTACTTTGCATTAATCTTGTCCGTTGCTGTTGGACACTGTACCTTAATTTATAACCCCTAGGGACTTTAGTATATAAGCCTGTAGTTATTTCCCTGTACTTTACAACTATTCTAGTCTAAACTCCAGAACTTATTCGTTGGAACTCTTCATGCTTCATCACCCTTGTCAACCTCAGAACCCGGAATCTGCTCTGTGCTGACACCACTCAGCTCTACAACTGGAATGTCTGGCAGCACCACGGAACCCCGCAGAAGTCCATTTCTGACCGAGGCCTGCAGTTTATTTCAGATTTCACCAGGGAGTTGTAGTGCCTCATCGGTATAAAGACCCACAACCTCCACCGCTTACCCACCCACAGACCGACGGCCAGACAGAGTGCGTCAATTAAGAGCTTGAGCAGTTTGTCTGTCTCTTCACACAAGCTACAAAACAGGACAACTGGGATGAGCTCTTGCCAGCTGTGGAGTTTGGCATACAACACCACGTGCACTCCTCAACACAGCAGGTTCCGTTCATGACGGACACTGGTCAGCTCTCTCAAATAGGGTTCGAGCTGAATGGTGGTGCATTCTGCCGTCGAGTCTGTCAATGAGTTCTAGGACCACATTGCTGCTTAGAGTTTCTGAGGCCAAAGCCCATGCTCATCAGAGCCAAGGACGGGTTCAATTGTTATTATGATTGCCGACGTGTGCCCGCACCGGAGATCAAGGTAGGTGCCGAGTCTGGGTGGATGCATCTGACATCAAAACGACGCATCTGTTGCCCAAGTTCTTGGACAAGCGGCTCAGACCCTTCAAGGTCATGAAGGTTGTGGGCAAGGGTGCATACAAGCTCAAGCTTCCACTGCCCTACTCCCAGCTGCACCGGTTTTCCCGGTGGTAAAGCTCGAGCTTGTGAAACCCAACCTGTTCCCTGGTTGCCCCGGAACAATGAGCTGGCCACCTGTCCTTCAGATAGATGGGGGACGAGAGGTGGGAGGGTCGCTGAGATCCTCAAAGTGAAAGTCCCACTACGGTGGGCTCTGGTACATGGTGCGATGGAAAGGTTATGGGCCAGAGCACAACAAGTGGGTAAAACACTCTGATGTCTTTGCCAAGGATGCCATCGACACCTACTATCACCAGCCCCAATGCTCCACACTGGATGCTCAGCCACCTTTGACTTGCTCTCCTTTCAGAGGCACAACAGACCACCCACTTCATATGTCAGGACACCATATTCCAAGGGAGGGGGGGGAGGGGGGGTGATTGTCAGGGGCACCCCCCACTTCGGGCTGCCTTGTCCGCTCCATCCTTGGCTCCATCATCTGATCTGGTCCGTCCATCCATCCGTCCATCTGTCCAGTCTGCTGTCTGTCCACCCCTCTGGTCCATTGTCCATCCATCTGCTGCTGCTCATTCAGTCCATCCTTGCACTTCCATCTCATCCAGAACTTCTGTCTGTCCCTATGTCTGGAACTACCATCCGCTCATGGCTGGCACATGTTATGTGACCAGGCCAGGGATTTCCTAGATACCTATGAACACGTGCTACTGGGTAGTACTAGTATATAAGGTTTCGCCTAGCATGGGATTCCCCATCCTTTCCTTCTCTTTGGATTCTCCTGCTAGGTGCGATAGTATTTCCTGCTTCCTGTATTTAGTACCTAGATTTTATACTTCGGATTCTCCCACTAGTTTCCGCACCCTGCGCCGAGCTTATGATTGCCCCTATAGTCCAGTCCAAATAGTAAACTTTGTCGGCAGTGCAGCACTTTCAAAACCATGCAAAACTGTTTATACACAACACCCGGTATTTCTTGCAGTATCAAAGTACTGACTCAGTTTTGCCTGGTAACCTGGCAGCTTCTTCCTTTTATTTAAATTCTCTTTTGCAGGATTAAGCCTATACAACTTTCAGCAACAGATCTCTTGGCTCTCCTATCAATGAAGAAACAGCCAAAAATGCAATAAGTAATGTGAATTGCAAGAATTCAGTGAATCATCAAATCTTTGAACACACCTTGCCCCCTTTGGTATTCTGAGGGCATGCCTGTTTGAGTGTCATTAAATTATCAACCTTGCTCGCTTTTACCGGCTTGAGTTAGGCTTGGATGTGAGGGTCTTTGCTGGCTTCCTTCAGTGGATGGTCTACTCCCTTTAAATGCATTAGTGGGATCTCTTGGCATGTCACGAGTGCGGGTCACCCACGAGTTTATCCCGGGTTGACCCGTGGGAATACCCGTGGGAAAACCCGACTCGCGGGTTCGGGTACCTGTCACCACAGGTCATCGAGATCCGGGTAGCAATTTCCTTCAAGGCTCAAAGTGCTTTAAAAACATCTACATTCAGCTGAAAATAGCAAAAGCAGAAAAAGACTCATGAGTTGATCCGTGGGAACCCGCGACCCACGAGTCAAGTACTCGTGAGCGCGGGTTTCCCACGGATCTGAGTATGGCTCCCGGACAAGACAGGTACCCGTAGTCACGGATCCAAATCATCCATGAGTTAACTCGTGACAAGCCTTATGCATACCAGGGGTCCCTCAAGAAAGAAGAAGCATGACAAGCCAAACCAAGAATCACAGCAGCGGGACGACATGGGAACACATCATTACAGCATGAGATAAATTTTCAACCACTCCTCCGAGGCTCACACCGATGGAATACGGTGCCATCGGTGCCCGTGGATGCCTTAAAATCAACATTGAGGTCTTGATGAGACTTGAGACGACCTGAACAATGCGTGCAGGAAGAATTTCCGGTTCAGTTTGACAAGAAAGCTCACCTTGTATAGTGGATACTCAATGGAGTGCGGCGTCGGGATAGGGATACTGACTCGTTCGGTGGCGGAAAGTCAATATAGTGTCTATAATAGGCCTCAGACGACAGGGGAGACAGGGGGCAGATGCATTATTTCATGCAAATGGACCGATGATTCAAGGAGATTGCTTACGGTGAGTTTCGGACATATTCCAATTTGTTACGGTCTCGCGGGCTCGTTTCGACGACCGATGACCCCAAATGATCGTAGATGGGTTGAGGTTGACCCAGGAGGTTAGAACGAGGCTTTCCGTCACGAAAAATCGGTCCTATCCAAAGAAGAACACAGAGTTTAAGGGAGAGGCTCTTGAAGATTCTTAACGGCTCACGGCCGCGGCATATCGTGGTTGCTTGATACGAGGCCGATAGGACGCGACGCAGGCCCGGTGGACTTGCCAGAGAAGAGCTGTATAGGTTGGGTTCGTGCTTTTGAACCGATAATTGAGGTAGACTCCCCGGGATTCAAGCCAGTGCCAAATTGAGAGCTGAGGCTGGTTTCGTCGATTCACAGCAAGAAAAGAGATGTGATAAAGGTGCAATATGTGTTCGGAAAGAGAGTAATTCGGCCAATAAAGGTCCGTAGCGAGTAGTGCCGGAGGGAGGGATTAAGGAGGAGGAGGCCACATAACATTGAGCGTGTGAGAAATTATGGCAAATATAATGCACATAAATTACGGCAAACATAACACACATACCACCCAGCTGATCGATCGGTGAATCAAAATTTTCGTAAGTCACCCAGTCAGGCTATTTTGGGGTTAGCCGGGCTAGTCAAGCGTTGCCGGCGGATCAAATCCCCTAAAGGGGACCGGCTACAAAAGGGTCATTTCGTACGATGGTGTCACACCCCCAAACTGCCTTACGAATTGAAACGAAATACTACAGTACTCTCATACGATACAACAACCATTTGAATTGAAAACCCACACGCTAGCAAGGTTGGCCGGGGTGAAATTGATAGGCAGGTGAGCTGTGAAGGATTGTCAATGATAACTGAATCACTGATAAGTCACTTAGCGAGGTAAAAAAGCTTACATCTACTGCGACAACCCACACGCCTGCAGACAGCTCTCGACCCCCCGCAGCCAAATTCACACCGGGAGATGGACTTCCAAGCATCGATGTTTGCCAGCGCCAATCGTTTCTGGGAATCCCAACGCCGCGTCCACAATGTCCGACGGGAGCATCCAGTAAGCTGGTAGCAATATCACTGCGGCCGGGGTCCTCGCTGTTTAGCGCGGCGACGAACGCGGCGGCGAGCACGTCGGATTCTGCTGGTAATGGATGCTGCCCCTTGGGAACACCGTCGCCTGGTACTTCCCCAGCTGCGTCTCGACCTCGGGCATTGAACCCATTCTCCTGTACGAGCCCCCGTGTCCAGGATGCCGTCAATCACGGTGAACAGCTCGCTCGCGCGCGGGTGGGAGATGGGGGATGTGAGGGCCGCAGGGCTCGACGAGCGAGATGGCGCCGGAAATGCCCAAGCCCTGGAGGATTGGGAAGTTGTCCACGGTCGCGAGAAGGATAGAGCCCCGCCTTGGGCGCCGGTGGCGGGCGCCTGGTTGTTGAAATCGAACACGGTGAGCTGGCGGAGGGCGTCACCGGTCAAGAGATTCCCGCTGCTGTCGGTCAACAGCTTCTTGAACTTGTCGTTCGAGCTGGCCTCCATCTTCAGTCCGGAAGCGATGGCAGCGGCATTGGTGACGATTGGGACGGGCGGTGGTTGGCAACTGTGGGTGCCCCTCGAACGGCAACGAAGCTGCAGCGGCAACGAACACAGGTGATTTGATGAGCATGGTTGATCTAGTTCAGTGGTCAGGTCGAGCGGAACGTGGGAAGTCTGCCTGAGCACACTGATTACAACTGGGGCGAGACCTACAAGGAGTGGAGGTTGAAAAATTCTTAAAATCGCGGCGCCTTATATACCTCCAGGAGTGGTCCAATCCATTCATTCTAACGTGCGAGAATAGACCGAGACCATACGCACGCCGGATTCAATATCCGTCTCCGAGATCCGGTGGTCACATGTAGACGGTGAACTTGCGGTCAACCATGGTAAACCCGGTGACTCACCTCCGAGCTTGTCACAAAACGAAACTAAAACTGATTGCGAGAAGGTATTTCAATGGACAGAGTTACCCGATGCGGGATACCTTGCAACAAAGGCTATTGTGCCGCTGATTCTGACATAAATTAACGAACCATGGTGTGTGACTTCCCGACACTTCCTGATCGCCCTGGACGCGCGAGTCAAAACGATCCAGGGAACGGTATCCGGAGGAACAGATAAGAGAATGGGCCTCTTTATGTATAACGTGGGAGAGACTAGGAGAACCACCAGTAGGAACGCTGATTGACTTTGTGCTTTCCATTCGGGGACAGTAACCGTTCGTTCCGGGCCCAGTGCTGCAGTGCAAGTACACCCTGTGGATCCGCAGCCCAGTGACCGCCTATTGCGGTGTCAATGTGTGGGAACAACGAGAAGAGCGTTTGGCATGTACATCTCTGGTCGTTCGATGCCGTTTTGCCCCACGTATACTGGTGCCGAGTCCGCCGAGGTCGGGATTGGCCTCGCTGTCCGATCAACAAAATCTTACCTCTCGCCGTCTAATCTTTTGCATTCGGCTCGCCTCGATTTGACGACCGAAGGACGCACGAGGGGTCGGAATTGCTTATTGCTCCGCGGCCGTACTTCTATCTTCGTCGCTCGGCAGTCGTCCGTCTATCTTTGAGCGGAAGCTAAACAGAGAATTCAAACTCACCTTGAATGACCGACGAGCAGGCTATTCAGAGGAGGACTCGCAAGTATAGATAAGCTCCACAATAGACATTCTGGACGAATGCACAATTCAGTGGTTGGCATCAACATCCAGTGTCTTACTTTGAACGACAGTGACCAAGGCGTAGGGTAAGCAGCAGGACGACCATGTGGAGTGGCGTACCACATGAATGGCGGCAGGATCGCGCCGGCCCTCCATGCTCGCCGCTCACCGGAGTCGACCCATTTAAAGCAGTGGAGAGTTAAATACAGCAATCATGGCTACAATCAACAAACAACAACGAATCAGTTAAAGCTTTTTTTTCCATTCACCAACGCGCGGGTCACATTCGGATTCTTTATCTGAGGGCCTCTCAGGCGGGGAGGAGGAAGATTCCGACCATAAGGTAAACCTTCAAAATGGATTTAGCGGCCGGTTCACGTACATACCCAATCGACAAGGAAGCATCGGATGGCGAGATGGCGATATAGCGTTGTTGAGTTCCTCATGCGATGGCATCCCGCTCCACGTGGGAGAGAACAATCTGCGATGTCGTTCACCTGCAAAAATTATGCAGTTTGAACAAAGTTGGAACAGTCTATGGTTTGCCGATCCAGGCCGACGGAAGAACAGCGGAAGTAATCCGTTTACCGGTGAACATGGATGTATTTAGAGCAGTGAGCTCATATGTCCGGCTGAAGGTCTCAATATTCTTGGGAGGTCTGGACATTTAGATGGTCAACAGGTTTGCGCGAGGCCGCCGTACATGTCGCAGCTGGCAAAAAGCCAACGATCCGCGGTCTAATGTGCTGTCCAATGAATCTTTCGAAGTATCAGCTATCTCGGAGCTACTCGGGGAAATGCCATATTCTGCTCGCGTAGGATAAAAATAAGATAGTGCTTACTTCGACGACGGAACTGATAGGCAGGGAGGGTACATGCTGGTACATGATAAGCGATGTTGGATAAATTTATATACAATGCACGCAGTTTGACGAAACATTCCAGCGAACATCTTGCACGAAGTCTTCCGCCGCTTGATATACAGAGATATAAAATAGAGCCTTCCCGTAAGATTGGGCAACCGGGCCGATTCTCGGATTGGTGAAGAACGAGCGTTCCAGAAGATACCTTTCCGCCGCGCTGAAGTCTAGTGCCACGTCCTGCCGAAGTCCCGTCCAGTTATAGATCAAGTTGAAATATAGTCTCTTGAGTTTCCACATGCGAAGGAGAGAGATATACACCCGGTGAAATTCTGAATCACTCGGCAGCCGCGGCATTTCAGGCGCTCGTGTCCTCGGTCACTGCCAGTGGGGAATGAGAGGAAGGCGGACGCCCGGCTATTGATGACCGTGCCGCACAAGCGAGTTCGCTGTCCCTTATTCCCCCGACTACGAAATATTAGGAGTTTGGGTCAAGGAACAGTTTCACGTCCAATGAAGAAACGGAACAACTTCGCGGAATACTTCCGAGATATTATAATTGGAAAACACTAATGGCACGTCCTTGCTAGTGTGATGATCGCAGCTGCTGTCTTCGCAAGATAGAAGAGCATGCCAGCTCCAATGGGATAGGGAAAAAATCAGCCCACCAGTCACCGCCGACCGGGTGTTCCGGATGGCCTAGCGAAGGGTCTCCACCATTGAAGAGCGGGTAGATTCCATGCCACCGTGGCTGCGGATTATTGAATATTTTTCGCCAATGATGAAAGCACACGATTGCCTGGTCGAGGATGCAAGATGGACTGGCTGGTTACGCAGCATGAGTTCAACGTTGGGAAACTGACAATTCGAAGAGTGCTTCACTGAGGTTAGCTGCACTTTCCATTGCCCGTGTCAAAAACCGTGCATGTCTTGACCAGAGGCAGGGAACAAATCCCAAATGACTTGCGTTCCTCGAAAAACGGATGCGGCTGAGAAGAGAGGGAGGGACAAACGCAAGTTCTTGGAGAGAAAGGACAGTTTCTAGTCGGCGGTTGGTTTCTTGAGAGACCGGGTGCATATCTGAGTCTTTAAGCAAGGTATAAACCAAAATCGACGTACAGGCAGAGGCCAAAGAGGTCGTCACTGCCAGTCAAGCTGCCAGTACAGGTACCGTTGGGTGCTGATTTCTTGTCATGGGTCGGGTTGCCTGAATTTTTCTGGTAGTAAAAGGACCTTCAAGATAGCGAGGAGACCGTGGATGGTCGTGGTGGAGGTGAAAAGAAGGTCGTGCTAGGGTTAAGGTTGCGCCGCAAACGTCACTCTCACATTTTCATAGGCGGAACAACTCGCGCGAGGCTGCGGTACATGTCGCAGCTGGCAAAAAGCTAATGATCCGCGGTCCAATGTGCTGTTCAACGGTGCCACTGAATCTATGGAAGTACCAGCTATCTCAGAATTACTCGGGGGAAGTGGCGTATTCTGCTCGCATAGATAAAAATACGACTGTGCTTACCTGCCCCTGGGGGCGAAGATGCAGCACGCCAGTGTTTGAGACCCGTGTTTGGAACAATGGCAGCTTGCAGTAGAACGTCTAGTGACCATTGCGGCATGCCGACGAAGGAACTGATAGGCAGCGGTACCGGATAATAGATATATGGGTCGGTCGCTATCATGAGTAAGTTGGAGATAAATTTATGTGCAACGCACGCACGTTGACGTAACATTCTAGGGAACATCTTGCACAAAGTCTTCCGCCGCTTGATAAAGAGGTAGATATAAATGGAGCCTTCCCGCGTAAGATTAGGCAAGAGGATTGACTGTCGGATCAGCGAAGAAACGAGCGTTCTAGAAGATACCTTTCCCGGGCGCTGCAGGTCTAGTGCCGAGGCCCTCCCGAAGTCCATCCTGTTATAGATCAAGGTAAATATGGTCTCTTGAGTTCTCATATAGGAGATATAGCCGGTAGCATCACTCGGCAGCCGCGCATTCCAGGCGCTCGTGTCTTCGGCGGCCGCTAGTAGGGAATGAAAGGAAGGCGGGTGCCCGGCGATTGATGACCGCGCCGCGCAAGTGAGTTCACTGTGCCTTATTCCGCCGACTAGCAAAATATTTGGGGGTTAGGTCAGGGAATGGTTTCATGTTCAGTGAAGAAACGGAGCAACTGCGCGAAATACTCCCGAGACATTCTAATGAGGAAAAAATAATGGCATGTCCTTGGTAACGTCATGATCGTGGCTGCGTGCCAGGTCCAATGGGAGAAGACAAAGACCGCCATGCCAGTCACCGCCGATTGGGTCTTATGAAGGCTTAGTGAAGAGTTTCCACCGGTCGAGCCCATGCCACGGCTGCGGACCATTTGAAGGTTTTCGCTACAAAGATTAAGCTCAGGATGGCTGGTTGAGGACGCAGGATTGGCGTCTTGAGGCACTAGGCCGAAGATGAACTCAACGCTGGGAGACGACCCCCGTAAACGCGCAATCCGGCAAGCATGGTACTGCAGGCTGGAATGGATGCAGCTGAAAGGCGAGGGGGGGAGGCAAGTTCTTGGAAGAGAGGACAGTTTTTAGTCAGCGGTGGTCCATTGAAAGACGCGTTGCATGCGAGTCTTTAACCAAGGTACAAGGCGGACCTCGCTTCGCTCCGGTAGACACAGCGGACAAATGCATTCAATTCTTCTGGCATTGAAATGATTAAGGACGAAAAACTTAATCAAACAGTAGAGGACCCCTCGAGGTCGCCCAAAGGATGCAACAGCGGGGAAGGAGGAATGGACTGGAAACTCGAAAAGCGGGTCACTGAACCGCGAGACGCAAAGGAATCAGCTGATAGCAGCGCTCATTGCTGGGAGACGCGTCTTGAACCAGAGAACCTAGCCAGATCAAACCCAGGGAATGAGCCCGAAAACGAGCACCGAGAATCGTAGTTTCATTTTCATTTTTAGCTATGCGAAAACGGCTTGCAATACGTGCAATACTTATATGACCGCCCTTTATCAGAACCAGAATTCTACTCTCTCATCTGGCTAGTTTCTTCGATCGGGTTCATGCCATCAAGAAATAGTTTGTACGGAACGCACCATCCTAGTTTCCACATGGTTATGATGAACGTTCTAACCTCAGAAAAAATACTCCCTCCTCTCGCTGGAAGCCTACATCATCACATGCGTATTTCAGGTGTGGGACTCCGACCAGAAACTTCCATTCGGCGAGTTATGCTCCTCACACTGGGAAAGCGGGACAATTAATGGACTACTGACAGATATGCATGCGCTGAATGGCCACTACTTCTGTCTTTCCGCCCTTCCTGTGCGCACGGTATGTTTTTATCATGTTGATTGTGAATTGATTGCCCTTGCGGCGAGCTACATCTGGGGACCGAGGTAGATTTTTATTCCGAGACTAAAAGTTCCAAATTTCAAGCTTATCTGGTTCCACCAGCATAAAGAATTCAAGTCGTGAAAGGTACGAAAGGCTCAGGAGCAAAGACACAATATCTCATTCACCCGTCGAAACCTGAACACTTATTGAATGATCCAACCGTCGTCCACCCATCAACGCCACTCTATTTTTACGATCTCAGAAGGATTTAGCAGATAGGTGCGGGATAGTAAAACACCGGAAGATGCAGTACTGTGAGATGGGGTATAAGAGTCGAAGGGAAAAGGGCCGTAGAGCTGCAAGAGAGACATCTTCTGCTCACGATGAAAAACATTCTCCCTCCTCTTACTGGTGGTCTCGCCCTTGTTCATCGCAGTGAATGCCAGGTCGAACATTCGCGATGCTCCATCTACCACTCTTGACATCCAGGACGGCCAAACCGGTGTCCTGATGGTTTTCCCCCCGGTCCAAACCTTTACGGGCACCAAGCGTGTACCAGGTATGTCTACCAATCGCCAGTTCAGGTTATTCTGCCCTCATAATGTGTGCTTTAGATGCTGATCATCCGTTCATTGCACCTGGGCCCAACGACATGCGCGGATGTGAGCTTCTCCTGCTTGAAAACTTTGATGCCAGTTTACCTATTATATTCCGTAGCATGTCGTGCGTACCTGCGGTACTTAAGATACTACGCCTTGTCTCTAATAGCTTATGCAGCGGGCATGAATACCCTCGCCAACCATGGCTACATCTCCAGGAAGTACGAAGTCCTCTGTTCCAACTGCGTCTTGTTGATCATGTCTGGTAGTGGAATTACCACTTTCGAGGAAATCATTCTTGGTGCCGGAGAGGCTTTCAATATCGATCCGAAAATGGCCCTCGGGTATGGCGGCAATGAATATAGTAAGGATATCAATGTTTTGGCTTAATTTCCTCAGTCGTTTATCCACGAAAGCTCACGCGGGGAAATCCTTTCGTCAACAAAGTTTCCATCGGCGGAGTCTCCCCATTGGTACCTCCACTGCCGGGTCAAATCGATGGACCAGTGACACAGGGAATAGCAAACACGGACGGGTCGAAGGTCAGCTATTACTCATCTGGAATTGTACAAGTTGAATATTCAATCATTTAAAGGTGATGGCTCGCTGACTCGCTCCGACGTTCACATCGGCGACAAATCGTAACTTCAATCAGACCTCTCTGGGATCAGGTGCGATTTCTTAGCACACCCTTCCATCTCTAAACTCTTCACAGGATTTGGAACAACTCGCGGCATTGGGTGACGATGGACCGGACGGACCAGCGACGGTGTTCAACCTGCAAACCCTGGTCGGAATGGCGCGGCATAACTTGGAGACTGACCAGGTTTTGGACCTTGAAGTATGTTCCACGGTGAAATTTTCCAATGGCGCTGAGATCGCACTAGTTTGCAATCCCTTTCCGTCGTTTGAATCTCGTCTATGGTGAGCTAGCTGGACTTAATTCATGAAGTTACTCACATCCGCCCACCAGGTGCTCCGTCTCTCGTTTTGGGGCAAGTATTCTTTTTTAATGCGGATAGCAACAGTACTGGCACTGATTCCGTCGCTAGCGTGTTTGCAAATGGTATAACTTCAAAGCTCAAGCTCTGTACGATGGCGACTCATCGCCCACAACACAGGAACTACACAGCAGTCTACCAAGCGAATTATGACTTCCTTCTTCATGAACCAGACCTTCCCAGAGAACTGGCACCGCGCGGCGGCTCCGGTTCTGGGCTCACCCATCCCCGCTGAGGTTATGGCAGCATTGCCCGAGTGGGCTCCTGGCCATAACGATGAAAACGGAATTTTTGTGGCTGATCCTAAGCCACCGGCGCCATTCAACATCAGTCAGGTGCGTTTTCCAGGGCGAATAGCAGGCAGTATGTACTGATCTCTGATTAGGGTTGCGGCAACTACTGGGATGTTCTTGTACATGCTGTACCGGCATCTCTCGCGAACGTAACTGGAATATTCAAGCAGAACGTGGATTTACTTACCGGTAGAGTTTCCTTTGGTTCCCTCAAAATTATATGGCTCACCATGTTATTTAAGGTATACTCTTCAACGCGTCCGGGTGCGCAGAGCCGGTTGCGCCAGCTGGTCCCACAGATGTCTAGTTGGTATAAATATTTCTACAATGTTTTTCTTGAGATATCATCTCTTGTACCAGGCGAAACTCTGGGAATCCGCCTTGGAGTAAGAAGGACACAGTTCCTCCACCTGTATCCAGAATTCCATTGTACTCGTTAGCTGCTCTCATGCAAACACAATATCTCGGAACAGCTGTAAGATGCACCCAGGATAGACCCAGAATAAAATCATACCAGCACCAAGCGTTTAATCAACATGGATCGTTGCTCAGGCTCGTTCTGGTGGCAGTCGGTGTACTTGCGGTTCAAAGAACACCGGCTGGACGGGCGTCCGTGATATACGCACACGACTGCTACAGAACCAATGATCCTGTCAACCTTCGCCATCCTTTCGTCGAACATACCCGAGATGTCGACCACATAAGCTCCTTGCCGAATTATTCTACCAAAATCATGCGAAGATGTCGTCCCTCAAGCGTGGTGGAGACCTCCGCGGACCCCCCTTGAAGCTCGCCGCGGAGCCCATTGCGAGGAGCATGGAAAACAAATTAGAGCGTGTGGAGCTTTAAATTCTCAGATGTGCCGAATTCACAAACAAGCACCACCCACTAGCGGCCTTTAGCCGAGAGTCCGAGTCGCATTAGCCGAGAGTGAATAAAGTAACTTGTAAGACCTAACTTTAACTTTGATCGCCCCTTTGACTTGGCGGGGCTAACTTTACGGTACTTTACGGTACTTTACGGGCGATCAGCCAAAGTAACTTGCCATCAGATGGCATCATTACCGCCAAGTTCACCCGTTCGAGAGTGTTCTGTTCTCCGTCTCCAATTTCATTTTTTCCATCGCAACGTCCCTGCACGGCGTCGCCCGAGTTCGTTTCCCCTTCATTCAAGGTGTCAATCATTATTCAATTACACACCGTCAACGCTAACAATAACGATCCTCCAACTTCACCTAATGGTATGGGAGTCGGGTCTGGTGTTCCCAGCCCGGGGGCTTATGCCCGAATAATTCTCGAGACTGACATCCCCGCTGGGAGACGTTGTCGCCGACCCTCCGCGTCCATTCATATATCCATTATTTGCGAGCGGGGTCGCCCGTTAATAAAACTACCGTGACCGCCGTCAATTGCGTAACCCCCCGTGTCTGAATCGACAATTAATCAGGCTGAGGCTGAAGCCTGAGAGTGAAATTTTTGGTTTGCCAAAACCGCTTGCACAACTTCATTAACTGCTGTGCCGAAAACTCAGAACAGTGCCAGTGCCCTCGGAGGAGGCTTCACTTGCATTCCGTTTAGTCCCAAAATTGGTGGGACGAACTGACGGAATGAGAGATGTGCGCTTTTTTCTGTCCAATTTAGAGCTGATCTTTGTTGACACGCACAACGGGCTGCGCAAAGAAAGAAGTCCAGAATATTTGTGCTTAGGGCTTTATGTACTATTTCTGACTAGGAAGCTGGCCACACTAGGAAGCTGGCCACTTCTCAATTATGAGCCTAGATATTTGCCCATATGTCATATTTGTCCCTGGAGGGTGTAACACAACACATGTCGCCCATCCATGCCAATTTTCAGGCGAAAGTGATGCGTTTGATGGTAAGCAGTGGCGCAGTTGATGTCGGCCCGAAGGGTGAGAACATCAATTTCTTAACCCCGAGCAGCCATTTCGCTTCTTTCTCCACCAATTGTTGGTCAATTTACGACTTTTGAGGCTTGTTGTTCTTCCTTGATGTCAGGCTTCTCTCCAAGCATGCAAGGGCCTATATACTTCCCCTTACTCAGTGTTAATCTTCAAAAAATGATGACCATACAAACTTGAAGCCCACGCTGTGACGAGGCTTATATCAAACAAGCATATGACGCTGCAGGTCTAACACTTTGCATAGTCCACCTGGATAGGTAAGTCATCAGTTCTGAGCATATCCCAAATTTATCTTCTTCTGATACCCTTCTTGTGGCGAGGGGTACAGAAATCATCGTCTTTTCTGTGGTCCGGAAGTTTAAATGTCGGGTTCTCTACAGAATGGCCGGGGGAACAAATTACTGGTCTAGGTACGTCGATCGGCGTCTCATTATCTCCCATGCAACTTATTTTGGCCAAATTTGTCCTCTCACTAGCCCGGGAGCCCCATTTTAATGTAGGGAGGGATCCCGCGGCTCTCCTGATCCATCAGGACGATTTAATACTCTGACTTTTATTGGTCATATGTAGCCCTAAAGGGTCCAGAATCAAACATTTGAATCTATTGAACATTATTATACACAGCGAGATCACTTTCCTGCCTAGGAACAGTTGACTTTCAGTGGTGGCCAGCTTCCGGGTCAATTGCCTTTTCTGGAAGCATGAGGGAAATAAATTCACTGGGGAGTCAAAACACCACCTAAATTGGCTCAAATATGCTCCAATTGTGCACAGGATGGATGCCCTTCATTTGGAGGTCTCGGGTTATGGGAAGAGCCCACCCAGAATGAGTGCTAGGCCAAACACTCTAAGGTGGCCAGGTTCCCAGCGCGTGATAATAGAGGCTTGAAGAGGTCGTGTCGTTGTATTGTCTTTGTGTTACAGCTAAAGTCGGAACCGAAGGCGCGACCAAATTTTTTTCTGTTTTGGAATGTTTTCAGAGAGTTGTAAATATCTCAGTCAGTTCTGCACCGATTTGCATAAAAACTAGATAGATTTACTCAGCCAATTCATGTGCAATTAGTGACAGAGAGGAATTTTTGAAAATATCATGTATTAGGTAATCTGTGTTTTCGGAGCATTTTCATGCCAAATACTGTTTTTGCATGCCTAGAACAGGTTTGCAGAGGCCCAATACTTTGTGAGGAGCAATATTCATACTGAGGAAAGGATGTGACAGAGCCAAAAATACATATAACTTTATTACCGTTCTTCCAGCTGCATTGGAGACAATCAGCATTTTCTTGCATCTGAAGATCCTGTGAGAATCACACTTATCTGAATATTTTGTGTGCTTTTGGCTCTGTCACCTCCTTGCCTAGTTACATACACTGTTGCCTGCAAAATATTAGGCCCCTGCAACATGTTCTAGGCATGCAAAAACGGTATTTGGCGTGAAAATGCTCCGAAAACACAGATTACCTAATACATGATATTTTCAAAAATTCCTCTCTCTCACTAATTGCGCATGAATTGGCTGAGTAAATCTATCTAGTTTTTATGCAAATCGGTGCAGAACTGACTGAGATATTTACAATTCTCTGAAAACATTCCAAAACAGAAAAAATTTGGTCGCGCCTTCGGTTCCGACTTTAGCTGTAAATCGACGTTTGGAAAATCCTTGTTAACAAAAAGTGACCTTCAACTTACTGTGGTAACCCGGATGTTTCAGACATAGAAACTGACCGACCAGTCTAGCGGAAGTGAGCATCAGGAAAATCCCCAATGCTATGGGGCCTATGGGCAGTTATGGCTGCAAATACTGTTGAGGATAATAGTGCAGCCAACCCTGGGGGGGGGAGGTGTTCGAGCTTCCTTCTCCCCGGATATTGTGAGAAGGATTATTCAGGTACTGCAAATCTGTGGTGCGGGGGTATTTCCGAGGACGTTGAAGGGGTGGGGGATCCGGGATACAGTCTGGGGGGAAGAAAAAGTTCCACACCACACTAAACATCGCCAGAAATATGCAGAAAGTTGAGTGGCAGGAAAACGAACTTGTGGGATCGGCGCGGTCGTGTGTCAGGACGCAAGCGAGTGTGTTGCCATTCACAGGCACCCTTTTAGCTCAATGCAGATGAAGTTAATCAAAATTACTTTGAGTAACTTCAAGTAACTTGCCCCGCCAAGTTAGATCAATACGATCAGACAAAGTAACTTGGGCCATCAGATGGCATCAATCCAAGTTACTTAAGTTACTTACAAGTTAGTTTTGTAAGGCCAAGTGAGTTCGTCCAAGTAACTTTGTTGACCATCGCATTAGCCGATGTTGCAAGGTCGGACGGGCCGGGTTGTGGAATGACCCGTTTATTTAGTTCTCATTCTCATTTTACATTCACCCTATTTTATCATATAGCATCTGTTTGTAACGTAAACAGTGCCAACACACCACGTTTTTACCGAACCACGACGTCTGCGGCCAGTGTAGGGCAAGCGCCCAGAGGCAGCACCGAGCTCCTCGCCCCCTCCTCTTTGGAACGCCGCCAGTGGGCAGTCTAGCCACCTATAACCCCCGAATCACGCCTCACAACACCACCTTCTATTCTCGGCATTTTCGCACATTTTTTCTCTAATTTTTCACCACTTTCTCACTCTACGGCCCGGGACCCATTCATAAACTCGAACCCAAACATTCGTTCGGTCATCACACGGACTGCCGACCCATTTCGAGAGCCGGCCCGGCTCTACAGCCCTGCAACACCGAGGGGTTTACTCGCACTTTGAGCATTAACCGAGGATTCCCCGAGTCTCACTCCCACCAAAGGGGTCATTCCTCCTCGTCAATCGCGCATTCCAGGCGTTCGTGGCTTCGGTGGCTGCCAGTGCGGAATGAGAGGAAGGCCGGCGTCTGGCGATTGATGACCGCGCCGCGCAACCGAGTTCGCCGTGCCTTATTCAGCCGACTAGCAAAACACTTGTAGGTTAGGTCAAGGAATAGTTTTATGTTCAGTGAACAAGCGGAGCAACTGCGCGGTAGGTAGGTAGGTAGCATTACACGGCACGGTCCCGCTCAGGAACGCCGGTTTCAGGACGTATCCCGGCCTACTACAGGCAATTTATATACACCATCGTCCCTGACCTCTACATATCTCCTAAGCCGAGCTCACACCCCCGATCTCCCGTCACGCTGTAGAACTCAGTCGATATGCAGAAGTAAAAATAAGAAACTAAAACACACCAGTGCCACCCCAGAACAATCATTCAGTCCGGAACAGGAGTAGCGTAGAACACTTCGAGAACTTCAAATGCAAATTTAAGGACGAGAGCTATTCGCGGAATACTCCCGAGACATTCTAATAGGAGAACAATAATAACATGTAAGGTCGCTGCTGCCGATGAGAATCGCCTGCCAGGTCCAATGGGATAAAATCCGCCACACCAGTCACCGCCGATTGGGTCTTATGAATGCTTCGCGGGAAACGACCCCCGTAAACGCGCAATCCGGAACGCATGGCACTGCAGGCTGAAAATGGATCCGGCTGAAGAGCGAGGGGGGGCAGGCAAGTTCTCAGAAGAAAGGACAGTTTTTAGTCAGCGACGGTCCACTGAAAGACGCGTTGCATGCGAGTCTTTAAGCAAGGTACAAAGCACACAAATGTGTTCAATTCTTCTGGCATTGAAATGATCAAGGACGAAAGTTGAATCAAAGAGTAGAGGACGCCTCGATGGCGCCCAAAGGATGCAACGGCGGGGAAGGAGGAATGGACTGGAAACTCTAAAAGTCCGTAACGCCACTCTATTCTTACAATCTTTGGAGGGCTTAGCAGATAGAAGCGGGAGTGAGTAAAATTAGGTTCCGAATAACGAACACCGGTTTGCAGGAATTGTCCCGGTTTACCAAACAGGTACAGGAAGATGCACCACCTCTGTCATAAGGGGTATAAGATCCGAAGGGCAACGGGCTGCTGAACTGCAAGAGGGACATCTTCTGCTCACGATGAAAACATTCTCCCTCCTCTTACTGGTGGTCTCGCCCTTGTTCATCGCAGTGAATGCCAGGTCGAACATCCGCGACGCCCCTTCCACGACTGTTGATATCCAGGATGGCCAAAACTGGTGTCTTGATGGTTGTGCCGCCGCGCCCGACCGAGACGGGCACCAAACGTATACCAGGTATGTCTACCAATCTCCAGATCAAGTTATTCGGCGCACATAATGTGTATCCTAGACGCTGATCATCCTTTCATTGCACCTGGGCCCAACGACATGCGCGGACGTGAGTTTTCTCCCGCTTGAAAACGTTAATAATACCAGTTTACTCATTATTTTCCTTAGCATGCCCAGGCATGAACACGCTTGCGAACCATGGCTACATCTCTAGGAAGTACGGAGTTTTCTTCTGTTTCAACTGCATGTTATTGATCCTGCCTCGTAGTGGAATTACCAGTTTCGAGGAAATCATCATCGGTGCCGCAGAGGCGTTCAATATCGATAGGGACATGGGTGTGGGTATGGCGTCACTCAACCTGGTAAGGATTGCCAATTTCGGCATATGTTGCTCAGTCATTACTTATCCACGAAAGCTCGCGCGGGGAAATGCTTTCGTGAACAAAATTTCCATCGGCGGAGTCTCCCCACTCGTGCCTCCGCTGCCAGGTCAAATTGATGGACCAGAGACACGGGGAATAGCAGCACACGGACGGGGCGAAGGTTAGTTATTACTCATCTGGGACTGTAGTTGTATTTTATCATCTGAAGGTGACGCCTCGATGACTCGCTCTGACATTCACATCGGCGACAGTCGTAACTTCAATCAGACTCTCTGGGATGAGGTGCGGTTGTCGTAGGGCACTCTCCCATCTCTAAACTCTTGACAGGACCTGGAAATACTCGCGAAATTTGGTGCCGATGGACCAGACGGCCCAGCGACGGTCTTCAACCTGGAAACCCTGATCGAACTGAAGAGGCAGAACTTGGAGTCTGACCAGCTTTTGGACCCCGAAGTATGTACCACGTTTAAGTTTCTCGAGGGTGCTGAGATCGAACTAGTTTGCAATCCCTATCCGTCGTTTGAATCTTGTTTTTGGTGAGCCAGCCAAATTTAATTCACGAAGTTACTCACATCCGCCCACCAGCTGCACCGGGTCTCATTATGAGGCAAGTATTTCTTTGAATACAGATAGTAACGGTACTAACACTGATTTCGTCGCTAGCGTGTTTGCAAATGGTACAACTATAAAGCTCAAGCTCTGCACGATGGCGACTCATCAACCACAACACAGGAACTACAAAGCAGGCCACCAGACGAATTATGACCTCTTTCTTCATGAACCAGACCTTCCCAGAGAACTGGTTTCGCGCGGCGTCTCCAGTTCTGGGTGGATCCATCCCAGGCGAAATTGCGGCAGCATTGCCCCAGTGGGTACCTGGCCACAACGATGAAAACGGTGTTTTTGTGGCTGATCCCCCGGCACCGGCCCCGTTCAACATCAGTTCGGTGCGTTGTCTCGGGTCAATAGCAGGCAGCATGCATTAATCTTGAGTAGGGTTGCGCGGCCTACTGGGACAATCTTGCAAATGCTGTGCCGGGAAGTCTAGCGAACGTAACGGGAATATTCAAGCAGAACGTGGATATGCTTACAGGTAGAGTTCTCTTGTCTCCTTTCAATTTATATCGCTCACCATGTTGCTTAAGGCCTACTGTTCAATGCGTCAGGGTGCTCAGAGCCGGTTGCGCCAGCCGGTCCAACAAATGTCTAGTTGGTATGAATATTCCCACGACGTTTTTCTTGACATGTGTCATCTCTTGTACCAGGCGAAAGTCTGGGAATCCGCCTTGGAGTAAGGACACAGTTCCTCCACATGTATCCAGAATTCCATTGTACTCTTTAACTGCTCTCATTCAAACACAATCTCTCGGAACAGTTGTAAGATGCACCCTGGATAGACCCAGGATAAAATCATACCAGCACCCAATGTTTAATTAACATGGATCAAGAGTTGGATATTCCCCCTGTACGAAAAGAACGACAAGGCAGACATAGCTAACTACAGACCTATCTCCCAGCTCAATATGGACTACAAAATATTCACGAAAGCCCTTACAATCATTGAACTAGCAAGGGCAGCCCCGGACCTTTTCCACGCGAACCAAGCTGGCTTCATCCCGGGGCACCAAATCCGCGACCAAGTTTGACTGACAAAAAAGAGTAATACAGTGGCAGAAGCGACGGAAAGGAACGGAGTCATCGTTGCACTCGACCAGGGCAAGGCTTATGATAAGGTAGAACACAACTACCGGTGGCGTGCCCAAGCCAGTTTCGGGATACCCACAGAATTTATAAATACAGCGAAGGCCCTGTACAGCGACGCATACACCTATGGTGTGTTAATGGAGTGATGGGTGCACAACCATTCCGAGTTACACGAGGCGCACGGCAAGGTGATCCCTTGTCATGCCTTCTGTTTGACCTTGGTATCGAAAGATTAATAACCACTTCATTCGCAGACGATACACTAGTGTACCTACATAGACGCGAGTGATGACTTGGGCGCTTTGACAGACATCTTGGGCGAATGGCGCCTCACCGCCGGAGCTAAATTTAACATTGGAAAAACAGAAATGATACATACTGGGAAAATAGACCACAGAGACAGGGTGCGTGCAACGCGCTTTGTGAATAGCCTGCGCGGTACCCCGATTCTCGAACACATTAAGATTGCTGCGGAAGGAGAACCGATCTGCACACTAGGGGCATGGGTCGGTAATGGTGTTGAGCAAATTGGGGCATGGTCGCGCACGTCGATATGATTGAAATCTCGGATGTCGCAACCGTGGTCGTGGATTGTTCCCCGGAGCCATACGCGGTGTGTTCGAGGGTTGTCTGCAAGCGAAAACGTTGTGAATACTTCACTCGCGCGATGAGCACCCACGAACGAATACGCGCATGGACAGCGCCGTCAAGTTCAGCCGCAACTCCTTACACGATGATGTATGCAAAAAGAAATAGCTCAGTTATGATGTCCATAGAAGGCAGACAAGAAAAAATCCACCGTCCGAGACTCGACTCTGCCAGGCGCAAATGTGTTGGCTCCGCACCCCAGTCAAATAGGTCTCCTGCACCTGCCTGTGAGAGGCGAGCGCGGAGGATGTCGTACCCTGCGGCTCAATCCAGACAGACATGGCGGACGAGCGGATGCCAGCACTCGCTGCTGCACGACTCCCCGAACACCGAAATGCGGTCGTCGTACTATCATGCAAGCGCTGGGTGAGACGGCGCGGATGCAGGAGATGGACAGCACAGGACCGTCTATATTCGCGCTTCGCATACCGGTTCCCGCAGCGGGCATCGGTATCTGTTGCGAACAGCAGTCGCATGGTCGTGTATTGGCAAAGTCGAATACAGTCGAGACTCGAATATCGGTATCGGGATCCATCTATACGATCCACCCGACTACAATCCAAGGAACCAGCGCGACCTAAAAGCTCGCCCAACCCGAGAATCCGAGGCAGGTTGTTTGGTGCACCGTTGAGAAAGGACGAGTTTTGTGGGAGGGACGAAAAGAGGTGACGTCATCATAGGATTTCCGAAAAAGGAACGAGAATTTTCGGAGGATGAAGCGAGCGCGAGCGCGTCAACAGGAGAAGCAGGAGCCGGAACAGTAGCGCCAATGAAGGGTGAAGAAAAAATACTGTACGAGAATAGTCAGTCACCATACACAAAAAAAAAAAAAAAGAGATTGAGCAGCAAAGTGCGAGCGAAACTCGCTGCCAGTGAAACGCAGACCATCCCGGGCACACGAAGGAGGAGAATGGGTAGAGTTTGATCTATGAAAGCGACACGCACCGTAAGGCAGCGGGGGGTAGGATACCACATAGAGAAGAGCTCGAACATACCGCGACGATACGAGTACTTGAACCCTGCAAACAGCACCAAAATCTCCGCGATGACAGTGGCGACGAGCCAGAAGGATCCGATCTGCGCGGAATTTTTGTAGACGACCTGTGGTATCGGTTCGTCAGCGAGAGCACAATAAAGAGGAAGAGCACTCGGAGGAGGGAAGAGGAGGACGGGGAAGCCGAAGCCAGTGGTGCGAGATATGACTTTTGCGTTCGCAGACGAGGGGGAGGAGAAATGTGAAAGGGGTGGAAAGCTGAGAGAGCGGAGGAGGGGGAAAGATCGATGCGTCTCGTTCGGATGGGAAAAGGGTAGAATGGGGGGAGGAGAGGAAGGAAAGGAACGCACCTGGGCAATCTTGCCGCCGCCCGAAGCAGGTGTTAGCGTCGGTCCAGAAAGACGGTGACGATGGGACGTTGTTGCTTGTCGCACCACCGACAAGCGCCGAGCGGGGCACGAACCCTTCGTGATCCACCGCGCTCAAGCACGACGTGCCCACCTCGACGGCCGAACCCGCCGCTCACTCCCGGCCCTCGTTGCTCTCCCCGGCAGCGCACACTCCCTCCCTCCTCCACACAGACGAGAGTAAGAGACTGGATGACGAACGTCTTGCGCTGCGGCAGCCACTCGCCCGTCGGCGCGGGCAGTCGATGGAGACCCTGATAGCTCCGGTTAGACGGCAATTCGCGCGGACGATGTCGCTGGTTTTGAACGAGATCTGGACGATGCCGAGGTGGGCGTTAGCACTCATCTCAACGAGGGGTGAAAGTACACACCATATAACCGGCGACCAAATCCACGCTCTCAATCTCGGACCACGAGCCAGAGCGCTTGACCTTTGCCTTCGGAGCGAGGGAGTCCATGGGCACCTCGACCACGTTGCCGGCGCCGCGGTCCCGAAAGGGAGAAAGGAGATGAAGAGGAGCCTGAGGACGAGATCGACCCAGCCCTCCGCCGCACGCGGACTAGGGCGTGTATCGAGGGCGGCTGCGCGGGTGGCGAGGACTAGGACGGAGTACACCGATGCAAGAGGCTTGAGCCGCATCAACGAGGTTGTGTGATGGGATCATTGATGCGCCTAGGTTCATCATATTCCAAACTATCTGTCTCAATTTCGACGTATACTCTCCGGCTACGCGGCAACAACCGCCTTGGCAATACACGCACCTTTCGATAAACGGCGACGGTATACAGTACCTACCTGCACCGATCTACAAGAGTTCCTGCCCAATTTGGATGTCTATCTGCGGCCCTATCTTCGTATCTGTCAATTAATCGCCCTGTCCATGGTTTGCGATCAAAGAGCTCGCCCTGGATTTTTGTTTGCTGTCCGTCGGGGTAGATCTCTGGGAGCTCCTTGCGCTCTTTCCCGCCTTGGAATGGGTCGTATTAGGCTGGGGGCAATTACTTCGCTACCGTCAGGAGTCAGACATAGTCGATGCACCGGTCACCATCTAAAAGAGCTCCTGCTATTTTCCGCATACGACAACAATAGCCAACCTGTCATCCACCAACTCTGTCTGCCATCTTTGATCACCTTTTCGTTGGTCTCGCACTGTGATGGCTTATCATACAATCTCTTCCTGTCCCATATTGGGCCCACGCTACGTGGTTTGGAAGTTGCCGAACTCGGTGAGCGCCACATGAATTTGCCACAAATTCTAATTAACGATCGTGCGGATGCGTTATAGTCGCTGGGATTTGCATCGACCGCTGCATCGTCCGTCCCGCGAACGCTCACACTTCGCCTCGATTTGAGCACCGCGAACCCGCGGAATATGCGGGCCGGCCTCCTTCCCGTTCTGCGCCTCGCCGAGGTTGGCGAGGTTAAGCCTCAAAATGTCGCTCTCCATCCCGCTTCGAAATCTCCCATGGGAGGAAATAGACAGCATTCTTGACCGCGGGCTTCATTTCGCGCTCGAGCGCGTCGTGGTTGTGGTCGGCGCAGGGTCCCGGGATGGTCTGCTGTTCGATGTTTTCTCCGAGTTTTTGAAGGATAAAATAGACAGGCTTAAGCGGCTCCATCAGTCTATCCAAAATCGCTCCAAGATCAACTTCAATTACAATGCCAGCTCCATCTGCCCAGCTTGCATGCAGCATTGACATGATCCAAGTTCTCTTCCGCTCAGTCGACTCGGACTCGGGATCGCCCATCAACTTCTCACAATGTCCAAGCTCAATTAGCAGCCCAACTTGAGGTTAAGCTTGGCAAACCTCAAGCTGAACGTAATAAGTGGTAACGATTCAGAACTAACTTGAGGTCAAAAATGTTCTTCCTTCCGCGCGGAATTTCTTCCCTTCTCCTTCTATTTCAATTCCAATGACTTTCTCCGTTTGAATTTCCTGCCTGAGGATACCGAAGGCGCCCGGCGGGGTGCTGCGTGATTTCATCATTGATGCGCCCATTGGCGGGGCAGATCAAGCCAAGACCAAGTCAAGATCAGGCGCCCATGAGCAATGGCTTCGCTTCAATTTTCCTTTGCTTTTGACTCCCATGCCAGCCCATCCCAGCGGCAAGACGTCTTCCGGAAATTCCGTGGTCACCTATGCCACCTCCGCGGCTGGTTTCATCCAAGAGATCGCGAAATCAACGAGCCATATTCCGTTCCTCAATGTTGTTGCAGGCGTGAGCCTCCTCATCCTCGAGACCGTGGAGGTGTGTGCCCTAATTTAACCTCGATTCCCAACTGAAACTCCTTCCGTAACTCATAAAGTCGGTCAAAAGGAACAAAGAAAAATGCATGCAGCTCGTTGAGAATATCTACGACATCTTGCGCGCGTTGATCAATCTCTGCGCCGACGCGGAGGCCCTTCTCTCGCCAGCGTTACTCCAGGCGATTGCAGATTTTGCCGAGTAGGGGGGGTGTTTCCTACTGACTGTACATATCCCATTTTTCTTTCACAGGACGCTCCAGAAGATCCAAGCGTACATGAGCGCACAGCTAGGGATGCGGAGCATCAAGCGTTTTCTGAGAGCGGCAGAGAATACCATTCAGCTGGACGAGTGCAATGCTGGGCTGGATAGGGCCCTAGTGCAGTTCAAGGTCCGTATGCAGAATATATTCAATTCCTCCAGATCAAGCTCACCAGGATCAGGTCCATATAGATATAACCTCGATGGGGACCGTCCTCGAAATGGACGCAGACGATGAGAAGCGGCATCAGGAGCTCCTAGCCCTCATTAAATCTCAAGCCAACCCCGCGGGCTCAATCTGGGTGGGTCGGATATCCTTGTAACATCGTGAGGCTCACCACTGAATCCACAACGGCAGAGTCTGTGCAGTAGGTACGTACGCACATCTGTTTTTCTCCCCCTTTTCGTCGGCTCTAATTTATTTCTTTATGTTGACTAGCAGCTCAAGTACCTCCTCCCTCCTACTCCCCCCGCGCCCGCAAATATTCCACGGCCGCGATACCGAGCTGGCTACCATCGTGTCGACACTTGTGCAACCCTCCGCATTTCCCCGCATCACGATCCTAGGTCCCGGCGGGATCGGCAAGACCGCCCTTGTGAGCGCGGCACTGCACCACTCCGAGGTCGAGGCGAGATTCGCCCATCGATATTTTGTCTCGTGCGAGTCGGCTTCGGGCAGCGCGGACGTCGTGCTGGCGCTCGCGGCTCAGCTGGGTGTGTCTGCGCAGTCAGGGCAGGCGCTGAAGGAGGTGCTGCAGCGTTTATCTAGCACGGTGGAACCCACCCTGCTGGTGTTGGATAATCTGGAGAGCGCGTGGGAGGCGCCGGAGGGGCGTACGGAAGTTGAGGGCGTGTTGGGGCACTTGGCGGATCTGACGGATCTGGTTTTGATCGTATGTTGCCCCCGTACTTCAGGTGTTGTTCTTCTGAACGAGACTTTCTTCCTGGTACTAGGTCACTATGCGCGGCGCCGAACGCCCCGGGAAGGTTCGCTGGACGCGGCCATTCCCCCCCCCACTTGAGCCGCTTTCTCGGGATGCAGCCCTCCAAACGCTCTTCGACATAGTCGGCGACGACTCCGACTCCGCTGCAACAAAGCAATCCCAAATCGACCAGGCGCTCGACCTCACCGACAACCTCCCCCTCGCACTGACCCTCCTCGGCGCGCTCATCTCTCTCGAAGGCTACGCCCCCACCATCGCGCGCTGGTACGTTGAGCACACCGCCCTCCTCAGCGACGGCCCTGTACACACCTCCTCCAACCTTAACCACTCTATCGCGCTCTCGCTCTCGAGCCCGCGCATCGTCGCCGCGCCCGGTGCACGTGAGCTCCTGGGCGTGCTCTCCCTCCTGACGGGTGGGATATTGGAGAACGAGCTCGGCATTCTGGGCCCGCCCATCCCCAATCTAGGGCGTGCGAAGGCCGCGCTGCTGCGCACCTCGCTGGCCTATGCAGCAGACGGACGCCTCAAGACACTTGCGCCCGTGCGGGAGTACGTGAGAGCAACGAGCCCGCCCGCACCCGCGCTGGTGCAGCCGCTCCTACGCTTCGTGTACGCGCTGCTCGGGCTCTGGAGCGCGTTTCGTCAGCTGCCCTCGGGGGACCTCGTCCCGCGGCTCAAGACCGAGAGCGGGAACCTGCGCTCCCTGTTCATATACGCGGTGCAGATGCAGGGACAGAGTAAGGCCCTGTTCGGGATCCCCATCTACGGTAAATTGACAGATGCGTATTTTCCGCCTCCGCCCCTTTACCCAAACGGGAATTTGATTTGCGGCATCTTTCGGCAAAGTGTTTTTTGCCGTGATGTGCCGCGCAAGCTGCCACCACGGCACCGTTTGGACAGCGGATTCAGACAAGTCCACGAAATGGAGAAAAAAGAGTTGTATTACATTTCTAGGGATATACAATGCTACTTATATTGAGGCGGACATCATTCAGTGCACCTGCAGACGTCGTCGCGAGCTGCGCATACAGCACCTGCTCCGCGGCGTGGAAGTGCCAGCAGCTCGATCGAGTCGCCCGTCAGTGCCACTGTCGACACTGTTGGCATGTTCGTGGGATCCGACGACGCGCGTGCGAACGGGGGCGGGGACAGGAAGAGCTCCTGCGCCATGCACCGGATCTGCGGTGTCGTGGGCGCGCTAGGCAGGAGGCCCGCGACGAGGTGGCGCTTGGGCGTCGTCGGTGTTGTCGTGTCACTTTCGTCGCCGCAGTTGTCCTCGCTCGCCAAATCGTCGAGGTCGAAGTACGCATCGTCCATCTGAAGACTGCGTCCATCTGAAGACTGCGAGCCATATGGCCAAGGGGTGTCGGGCGAGTGTTATTCTGGGCGGCTGCGCGTAGGGCGAGGTGTGGAAGGAGCTCGCATACGCATTTGGGATGAATTTTGGGCTGGTGTTCCAGGTAATCTCGATTTTCCAGGCACTCCCCACAACAGCGTGCCGGCCCTCCTCGCGCCCCACACACCCCAGCGCCTCTACACAAACACATGCCACTGCTCATACTGCTGCGACATCGTCCACATGAGCCACACCCCCACACGAGGTACGCCCCCATCGCCCGACACCCACCCGTCGAGGTAGCAGGCATGGCTTCCCCACAGAACAAAATGACTCCCACGCCCTTCGCGCTACCCCTCGCGCAGACACCTATTCCAAGTCGCGTGGCTGCATGGACACAGCCAGCCTCTGCCCGTGTGCTCGTCGAGGTATCCCAGAAAAGATGGAAAAAGAGGGGAGTAGCGGTGACATACAGGTATCCATGAGAGGTGGCACAAAGTCGGCCAAAGGGGGAAGCCTTGGTAGTCCTACGCATCACAGAGTCAGCATCACGTCGTGGATGGAGCACCCAAACACGCACATGTATCGCGATGTCGTCCTATTCTGTGGTGCTCCTCCTCACATTGGCACGCGCGTGGCTGAGAAGGCGGTGGCAGAGAAGGCCGGTGGCGTGGTTTGTAAAGAGGGTCACGGCGGGCGGGAGGGAGATGTTGCGGGTGGAGGTTGGGAAGAGAGCGAGGATGCCCAAACAAGCACTCGCATTGTTTGGGCTTCGGCTTGAGCTCGTTGTCGAGGTTCGACGTGCCGTCGGCAGAGGCAGTGCTCATCCCAAAAAGGAAGTGGAGCGGAGGCGGAAAGTATTGAGTGTAAATTGACCCACGCCTCCCCCACTCTGACATTGCCTTAAAAGGCATATCTCATCTTATCTGCTCACATGTGTCTCTATGTGCCGCTTTGGCTGTGTCTAGACCCATCGCAAGCCGTTGCTGCTATCGGTTCCCTGGTGTAGTGGTTATGATGCGTGCTTTAACTTGATATTGGTGGCTCTCGGGTTCAAACTCGAGCACGCGCGTTTTTGCTTCGATTTTCGTGTTTTTTTCTCTCTCTACTGTCCAAGCCCCACGCAGTGGGCCCCGCGGCGAGGGTACTCCACGTAGCAGGCCCAGCGGCGAGCGCTCGGGATCCGCGGGGGTCTCCCCCGTGCTGGATAATCCTCACTCCAAATAACCATTAAATATATTCAAATACACACGAAAAAATATATTTCAAAGCTCCATGCAGTGGGCCCCCGTGGCGAGCGGTTTCACAACGCAGTGGGCCGCACAGCAAGCACCAGGGGGGTCGGAGGGGGTCTCGCACCAGATTCCAAAATATACTGAGAATGACACTGGGGGCAAAAGCCGGCGCACCTGGATTCCAGGTGCCTCCGAGGCATGTGGTCCGAAGGCTACAATGTGGAATACAAAGGGCCTACAAAGGTCTTTAGGTCAACAAAGAACAGACAAAGGAGGGACAAAGGACAGGCAAGATTTGCTGGGTGGTGAAAATCCTGCCTGCCCTTTGTCTCACCTTTGTTAATTCTTTGTCCACCCAAGGACCTTTATCGGTCTTTTGTCCACCAGTTCACGACCTGCGGAGAACATGCCCCGGAGGCACCTGGAATCCAGGTGCATCGGGGTTTGCCCCCGGTGTGAGCTCAAAAACACAGAAAAGTAGGAAAATTAAATTATTCCTTCACTTGGATATGTCATCAGGTAAAGGAGGGGGGTCTGGGGGGAACACTGTTCCCCCCAGCAATAAATATGTCTCAAAACACCCTCCCACAACCGACTCTGACAGACGTGTCGCATAAACACGTGCTGGGAAAGGAGCACGTGACTGTCAGAGTGGGGGAGGCGAATGTCATGAATCACCCTGACTCAGCATCGCAGATATCCTTTTTCGGGTTCTACCACATTCCTTTTTGGGAATAACCCGTCCTTGATCGGGTTATTCCCTGGCCCACAACACTCACTCGACCCTCAGGGACATGAACATCCCTTGGACCTTTATTTGGAATCCATGCAGACATGGATTCCTCATCACTTTACCACCCGGGTTCTTATTGCAGTAACCTGGGACTCTATACGACGATGGCATGACACCATACACATGCAACCCGGGTTCTGTGCGCTAGCAACCCGGACTCCTTTGTGCCGATGACCATATCCAATGGGTCATGACTACACTCCTTTATGTTGGTGGATATTCACTCCTGATATCCCTGCCAAGACGACTACACTCCTGAATGGCGACAGGTGTCTCCTGGGTGCCACCTGTCGACTCCTTTATGCTCATGACTCCTTGGTGACCCCTATATGCTGTGGTGATAACACATAGGGACTAGGAGCATCAGCATTAATGTTCCTTAATGCTGGATACAGTAACCGATCGCGATTGTATTTAATTTATGTAGAAAGGTATATAAACTCGGTAGAATCTCCCCTGTACAGTAGATTCTACCTCGTCTATTCACAGGCCTTACTTTGGCTGGAGTGCTTGGTTCTTGGACTTGAGCCTGGAGTGCTCTTGTCCTCATCTCGTTGTTCTGGTCTTGCCTTCGCTCCCCTTTCGCTCGACAACACCAGAACTCCTACTCTCTGTCTCTTGCCTTGGGATCTCGACCTAGCAGTTGTTGGATCTGGCCCGTTAGGTAGCGGCAAGGAGAGACGCTACCTAACAAGGGGAAGAGATCATCACACTAGTTCCCTGGCAGGGTTGTACAGAGACTGGTTCGCCTGAGTTCCCCTCAGGCACCCCTCAGTCTTGGATCCAGTTGGAACCCCTGTTTGGAGTACCCCTGAGTCGGGTTCCTCCTCTCGGGTTCTTTTGACGCAACCCCAAACCCCTATCCAGAACCCGAAGCCCCTATTCGAGACACCCGGAGCGGGTTCCTCTCACTAGGGTCTGGTGCATAGTTGCAGTACTCTCACTGCAATATCTTCGGGTTCTTCTGCATGGGTTGCTCACCACCTATGGATGCTGGCCTGGTTGACCACATCCTCCTCTTGGATCCTCGACGCACGGTCATGCGCTATTCGAGCGGTGACGGATTCTCTCTCAACACCTAGGGATGGCTGCTGTTGTGTCTGGTGTGGACGTGGTCCAGCTGACCTAAGGGCCGTTGCTGACAGCGAAGGGGCTTTTCTACGGTACATCTAGCTACATTACAGGTAGCTAGTCACAAACCGTCACATCAATGGACCCTGGTGCGACAGTCCGATCATTCAAGCCGAAAAGCTCCGACCAATGTCAACGGACGTCGACCCCGACATCCAGCGCGTCAGGGAGCACATATCTCGGTCATTAGGCATGTTTTCGAAGTGGGACTCCTTTCATATGAGAAGTATACTCAATATTGGCATATGTATCTATTATTTTCATACATTCCCTGCTTGAAGAATGGGTGCAGGGACACGTCAGGGGTGGTGGGCAAAGTGGCGGGATAGGTGGACGGCGGATGGACGACACTGATATGTAGCAGTTTGATGGAGCTGGTCTAGACCGAGTGACAACTGAGTGACATTGATACATGTGATCTGCCCATATTTAGGGGTACATGTAGCTGAATGTACCGTAGATGGGGATCCCGAACAGGGCCTAAAGAACTAATAGCTCGTGTGTTCCCCAAGCAGTAGGACCAGTCGTACGGCGTCCTCCCTAGGAGGCCGTATGTCGTAGGTCGGGATGTGAGGTGGAACCCGGAACAAGTCAAAGAGGGTGTGATATCCACTCAGGTATACAACCTGGGGTGTGGATACAACCTGTAGTACAATGTGAGGGAAGCGGGGCAGGGTGGAGACAATGCCTATGTCAAGCCAAGGTAGAAGCCTGAGATTAGACGAGGTAGAATCTACCGTACATGGAGATTCTACCGTGCTTATATAGGCTTCTAATGAATTAAAGCGATTGCGGTCAATCGCGATCAGTTCCTGCATCGTAGCATTAAGGAGCATTAATGCTGATGCTCCTGGACTCCTCTGTGTTGGTTTCTGTGGTGTCGGTGGACCTAGGAGACCCAACATTCGGGTTTCCTAGTCCTAAGTGTCATTGTATCCAGTGTTTCAAACCCCGATCGGGTTTGCAACCACTCCTGTACTTCGTGTGAGCTTCTATGTCAGCCCTTGGTGCGTCTGGGGACTAGGATCCACCTGTACGGGTTCCTAGTCCCTAACATCTTCTGTATCCCATGGCGCAGACTCCCCGAGTCTGCGGCTTTTAGAATCTGAGGCCGGGTTTCAACCGTGAGAAGGTCACGTGGTGGTGTCATGAGAGTCCCGTGCCACTAAGACATGTCTGTATCCATACGGACGTGTCGCGCGAAAAAGTAGAACCCGGGTGATTCATGACAGGGAGTGTGCAACTGCGACGTCGTCCTCGCTGATCTGTACTATCGCCAGGGCAAACTCACCGACACAAAAGCACTGTATTCAAAGTGCTTGCACATTGGCCATGGACGAGACACCGAGATTCCTATCCTCTGTCTCGAGAAGCTGGGGGATATCTTTCACAATCTGCAAGACATTCTGGGGACGCTGTGATATTGGACGGTCTTCCTGGCATGGGCTTGCAAAGGGAAGAACGCCGCAGCAACTTTGCATGCCCTGCGCGGATTGGGAAACGTTCTTGAGCTGCTTGGGTGTGCGGACAATGTGCGAAATGTTTTTGCGGCTGTTCTGGATGGGTTGATGAATACGGGTATCAGCCAGGGGGTGGATGAGTGCAGGGCGCGGATTGAAAACCACGCGTAGTGGATATTGTTGGGGGAGCTTGTGACCCTGATCTATCAAGGTGGTCCGATTTGCGTGTCACGTGGAAAACCGTGGTTTGGCTTTGTTTACTAAGTCACGAGTTGATTCGCACGACGGTGCTGCCACACAGCGCTGGTTCGTTTCAGCCGAAATCTATTCAGAGATTGATATCAATCTCCGAACAATCAAATCCCCGATTAACCGTTCTTTAACAAAATGGCTCCTCGGTGGTGCAATTTCCCCATTTATGGTTGCTGCTTCCGTCTTCCTCTCGCAATCCTCTCTTTCCAACCCCTTTCATAACATCTGATTCTGTGGTGTGGAGCTCTTTTCAGTTGTATTTTATATTTTATTCCTCCAAACTCGTGATTGGCCCCTATCTGCACTTTCTGATCTTATCTTGGACACTGTGCGTGGTTTCTTTAGCCTTGAACTCACTTTTCTCACTTTTGTAGCTCTGTTGGAATGCATGGCTATGTCTCCCTTGCCCTTCTGATTCACATTCACAAATTGACTTTAAAATAGGGATCAAACTCCGCCTAATACAGCATGCCTGGAATGCCTGGAATGCCTGGAAAGCTTGTTGTTAGATGTCTGGCTAAACACAACAGTCCTGAGGCAAAAAAAAAGGCTCAGATGCAAATGCAGAAGGCTTGCAGAAGGAGATTCTCCTGGCTGAAAGGGCAAAAATCATGATTCCTTGCAATGTGTGGACTTCAACCTACTTCTCCAATTCATTGATATTGATTTTCTGTAAATGGCTGTCAGGGAATTGTAAAGAAGGTTTGTTACCTCCGTGAATTTGATGTGTGCATCAATCTTCCATCAGTTGTGTTTTTCAGTGTTAGCAGATGGGATTTTGGATACACGGGGATATGCACAGTGAGGCGCAGGTGGGGATCGGAACAGCCTGGAATGGGGCTGCTGTATAGTTGAAGGTGGCGAGGAAGACTTTTCTTCACCCATTTGATGTTCATGTACTCATACCATAGGGGTGACAAATGACTTGTGGCTTGGAATTCTGTCTGGTGGCATCTGGGCTGGATGGCAAGCTTTAACATTCAGTGCAACAGATATTCAGGTATTAATTGACTCTCTTATTGTTCAGGGTGATTGCTTAAATGAATTAAACAGGTCCTCACACACCAGGCCTTTCTTTTGGTGCAATTTCTTGAGTCAAAACACTGGGTGGTATAGCTTTCCAGAAATCCTTTGGGTGGGCCTGGCTGCGAAGACTCGTTACCAGATCATGTAAAATGCTGGAACGCGGAAAAAACTCTGTATTAGCGAGCTCCCCTTTACGTATCCGGGCACCGGAATACAAAACATATTTTTCTATCTCATTTTTTCCCATTCTTTCCTCGTCAACCCGATGGATGGAAACAGTTTATTGAAGGACGCGACAGAAAGTCACATCACATGCACCGTGTCGCATCGGTGACATCGCCACTTGATACGCAAACCACTCCACAGTTGAACTCCACAACATGATCGGCTATCAATATCCTTTACTTCCCTCCCACCACAACCCACCACTATGAACACTTCTGTGCAATCAACCCAAGATATGAGATTGGGTACCCCCACCGAGAGAGAACGTCGAGCCAAGGCACGTCCGGTGATGGAAAAAGGTCGTAGCCAATGTCTCGCCACGACCCCTTCGCCCAATAACCCATACACGACTCTCCCACCTCCCACGGACTCCTTCGTCCAGCTTCGTTTCCAACTCGCAGGCTTCAACGGCGTCTATCGCGTCGCCCAAGTGCCGCTCAACTACACCTTCGCAACGCTCTATAAACTGGTCTTGTTTATGTTCGGCTGGCACGGGATGCACGCGCACAAGGTGTGCGTGTACTCTTTTGTCGAGACGTACTCTGGTCGGAGGGCGGGGCAGATCAAGCGCTTCGGGAGGGAAGGGGTCGTGTCTGGCACGGAGTACATATGCCCGGAGGTGGCAGAGTATAACGTCGTAGTCAAAGGCGATTTGAGTGGCTGGCGGAGGGTCGAGTTTGAGGAAACTTACGACACGGAGGAGCAGGTGGAGGACCAGGATCTGCATGTTTCGCAGGTGTGGAACCCCGACGTCGACTGCAATGGGAGTGGAGGAGGGTGTGGGAATATGGAGATGGGGGTGATCTACGAATACGACTTTGGCGGTATATCTCCATTGTGTTCGTGAGGTCTCGAACTAATTAGCTCGAAGCCAGATGGGCCATCCACATCACGATGGATCGCGAGGACGGCTTTTTTTGTGGTGGAGCCCGCAGCTAACCTGCCCATGATGGTTCAAGCAGGTGCAAGGGCGCGGTATGCCTCGACCTTAGTTCTTTTTACGGCTCGCTTATATCTATTCCAGCCGCCCATGGAGGAGTCTGAGGAAGTGAGTCGTTACATTTTTTCTGTGCAGATGCTCATTTCATATTTTCAGGAATTTGAACCCTCTCGAAAATCTATTTCCGCGATGTTCTTTGAGCCCGACGTATTCGCTGAATATATGAACTGTACTGTGACGTCGCGTGTGGGGGAGAAGGAGCTTGAGGTCCGCGAGGGCTCCCCGTGAGGGTATTTCTACTCGTATGTTTCCTCTGAACTGTTTGGAATCGATCCAGTTCTTAACGATGGCTTCAACCAATGCCAATACGACATTTCCCCCAGAGCCGTTCCAGAAGTTGGGTTGGGAGGATGGTGAAGGTTATCATAGCTTATGCTATTCACGCTTAAATACAACTCAAGCGTTGACCTCCTCTGTACATTGAATGATCTTGAATCGAACAATCTGTTAATCCATACGGCTCCTTGTATTTCAGCACCAGCTAATTACACCGTCTATAATCCACAATTACTGGATATTAAAATTTTGAATTGTACTCAGTGGATACGCAATAACATCTATTATATAAGAAATGCACGAAACTGCGATGGCGAACGAGGGCAGAGATTGATGTATCTCGGGTTGGACGGGTCTCACTGTCTCAACTCAACTGTTTACTCAGCCTAAGACCTAAGAGGCCATTTAAATATCCCAGTCAGCAACACATCTTGTGGAAGAGTCTTGATTAGAGGAGATTAACCACCGTCCAAAACTAGATATATAATTAAATATTGGATATCTGAACAAAGACCATGTTTGCGCTTCTTTGGTCCAGTGTGACGCGTCGTGTCCTCACGTGATCAGTATTCGTTCCTTTTCGCCACCACGACGAAACCGAAGCGCTTGTGTTCTCGCTCCTGGTTCTCTGGTTGTACGCAGACGGGCCCATATCTCAGACATCCCCAGCGGTTACTCGACTTTCAGAGACCTGGATCTTGGACTGGGATCTTCAATTTCTTTCGGCGCTCGACCAATTTCAAACCAAAATGTCCTCTCATCCCAAAATATTCTCAGAATTGAAATCTGGTACTTGAAATCTGACGACTTTGCAATGACTTGCTGCCTCGTCACGACATCCAATGACCTATCGTCAAAATAAATGATGGTAAGAGGCCGGCAAGCGGCGGGGCACAAACAGTAGAAGAGTTCATGGACACATTTTGTAAATTACAAAGAGCAGAGTGGTCCAGAAGACGCCACTCGTCGTCGACCTTCGGTCGACTCCTCGTGGCGGCTCGTACTATCATTAGCCTACCTTTGCAAAAAATTGATCTATCATTCGCAATTTGAGTCAAATGCCTTAAGAAAAAGATGGTATGCTTATACATCCTAGATGAGCCTTCCTATGTGGTTTCTAGAGCTGATGATGGGGATGGGAGTCCAAAGGAAAATTGAGAGTCGATTTTTGATGAAATCCATCAGAAATGATGGTCTGCCAATTTGGCGGGCCATCATTTTTGCGAAGGTGGGGTTTTGAGGTTTTCGACTCGGCAACATCGTGGCTTCTTCTACAGGTCACCAATATGCCTGAAAATATTCAAGTGAAAGATTCATATGTATGGCTCTGCAAATCCCAAAATTTGCAGAAATCCGAGGTGAGATGCTCGCACACAATGCCCATCAAAAATATTTTGCAAAGGTAGGCTAATGCCTCTGACCACGGGCTTTGATAACACGTCAGCTTGATTTCAAATCTCGTCACGCTTTTGACGGCATTCTTGCACATCTAGTGCACAACAGTACTAACGTACTGTTTGTGAATTGCCTCTCGTTACGACATCGCACTTAGTGGCACGACTTTCTTCACGCGCACATGACGTCGGACTGGCGACAACTGACTCTTCATTGTCACCACAACTAGCGCGGATGTCCTTTCTCTATACCCCGGAAAAGATACCACAATGAAACCAGGATCAAAAAATCGAGATAACTGTATCCTCAATTCTCAACTTTCAAGTGGTTGTCCCTCGGTCTCTGCCGTTTCATTCATGAGTTTAACAAATCGTCTTTGGATGCCCTTGGCTGTGCCCTTACGACGTCACCCAGTGACGGGTAAAGCCGGGTGGTATGATACTTTTCAGCATGTCCGGCGGCGGCTATGGGCGGTCCGCTAAGCACCAACATTAGGCTTGCGCTACTCCTGTGACAGAACGGCCACACTTTACCGCTGCTTCGAGGAGCGGCGGCCGCCTCATCTCCCCCCCCCCCTATAAAAGCTCTCGTTTGCGCCGAAGTCGAAGTTCCTCCTTCGCGTCACCGAAATGCCACTAAAGCTCTCGTTATCGTCCTTTTTTCGGTCGCAGCTCGCGCATGCACCGGCACAATCTCGTCGCTCGCCGACGTTGCAGCTGCCGTCGCCTGTACAACAGTCAACGTCAATGGATTCTCGGTTCCCGCGGGCTCGACATTCACGCTTGCCTTGCTCGCTGGGACGACAATCAGCATCCGTAAGTCAAAACTCGTCTTCTCTTCAGAGTCGCAAATGAAATCATGCTCATGCACCCGTCCTACCTATCTTAGTCGGCGACATCGTCTTTGGGACGAAGAATTGGGCCGGACCGCTTTTTTCGATCACGTTAGTGGCTGCTTCGTGTTCCTGTGCTTCGGAATTTCACCCCTCAATTCTCCAGTGGCAGCAACGTTACCTGTGGATATTCATTGATTATGCCCCGTGAGCGAATTTAACTCACAATTAATAATCTCTCAGTCAACGGCAATGGCCACACCTTCAACGCGCAAGGGGATTTCTACTGGGTGCGCCGCTTTAACACCTTGGAGGAACCACCTGGAATTCATTAATTTTGTCCCAGGATGGCCTAGGTGGCAGCGGCACTCTGAAACCGCGTCCGGTGCTGAAGTTGGTGTATCCTGCGCACTTCCCGATTGAATTTCAACTCAGCATCAACGTCCGTTTAGGGTCAAGATATCCGGGCTTTTCACGGTATGACCTTGTCCTGCTGGGCTACTTCTTATCTCCGTCTGACACGCTGGTAGAACCTGACGGTCCTCAACTCGCCAGCGCAAGCGTTCAGTGTCGACAACGCGGAGCCGCTCACCATCTCCGCTATCACTATTGACGACTGTGGGTTTTTCTGCAAAAAAAAACGAAGAAGAAAAGAAAAATTAATTGTGTTGAACACACAGCCCTGGGCGACTTGCCGAACGCGATGAGCGCGGGGGCGCCTGCCGGGAGGAACACGGACGGTTCGACGTGGGGAATCAGGCGCCTGACGATCTCGGGGTGGTGGGTTCTGCTATCTGGGATTCATTCGCGGATACATAACAACTTGCACAGCACGGTGAAGAACCAAGATGACTGCGTCGCCATTAATTCTGGCGTGGGGGGTCACGCTCACGGGGAACCACTGCTCGGGTGGGCATGGGATTTCGATTGTGGGTCCTCTTTTCGTCTTGTCTGGTCTTCGTCATATTCCCCGTTAAGCGCAGTGTAGGGCTCGATTGACTCGGGCGATATCGCGTCAAACATCACGATCAGCAACAACGTTATCACAAGCAGGTAACCTTTGATCTCCCTACCCTGGGCTGATTGTGATTCTCTTCACCAGCGCGAACGGGCTCCGCATCAAGACAATCGCAACCGCAACGGGCGCCAGCGTCTCTAACATCACGTACGCCGATAACACGGTGTCCAATGTGACAAGCTTTGGGGTGCTTATCGATCAGGTGCGTATCCCAACACCCATTTAACCTCGCTCGCTGACGGGTGCCCCGACTTCCAGAGCTACCCCTCGACGCTTGGGACGCCTGGGAACGGGGTCGTTATCTCGGTTGGTATCCTTTTTTATCCTTTCTCTCCTTTCCCCGTCTCTTTTCTTTTCCCGTGCTTTAAAACTCGTTCGTTCTTGCTCTGAATCAACTGGGGATACTCACTGTTCCTCGCCCGCAGGGCATCAACTTCGTCGGCACGAACACCTTGACCATCCCGTCGGGTATCACTCCCGTCGCGGTGAACTGCGGCGCGACTTCTTGCCAGGGTGGGTGTTAATTCTTTCCTTGACTTTCTTGCTTCACCCTAAACTGACCCAGACTCGATGCGCTAGGAACGTGGAACTGGTCGGGGCTGAAGGTTTCTGGAAGGCGCGGTGAATAAGATAAACTACAACGGTATCATCGGGTTCCCGTGAGCGGTGGAGCGAGTAATTCTCCACTTCTGTCGGCGGACTCGATATCAGGGTTCGAAAACGGATAATGTTGGCGGACTCGTTTATTTCATACACGCCGATTGGACGGATAACGCGGGGTAGGGGATATTGAAACACGCCGCAGTTACACTGAAAGATCCTATGCTGTCGTGGGCGCTCAGCCATGGGATTCGAAACGGTGTACTCCAAGTATATTTAAACATTGAGGTAGAGCAAGCAGGAAATTTTGAAACCGTGAAACAATTCAAAACTGTGGACGAATAGGAAGTTTCGCCACAGCATATTTGTTCTGCTTTGGCGCTTGCTGGCACCGAAGCATCTCACGTGACCGTCATTCGCCCTTTGTATTATATACATCATGATCCCCCAAATAAATCCTCGTTCCGCCCGAAAATCGCAGAAGTGTGCTAACTTATCAATTTAATGAAAGCGCCGTCAGAATATATTCAAATTAAGTGGTGTAAAATGCCTGGACTGAAAACAGCTAGGTCGTCTTGCCATTGCTCGCGGGAACAATCGAAGTTGGGCAAGAAACTCCAGCGTGCACGTGTCTGTGTAAATCTCAGCATGCTCTTCCATGGTCGTCGCAAGTCGCTTCCGCCCTACCGTAGTACCTAACTTAGTAAGTTACTGACCTACCCACCATCCCAATGTTGAAATGCTTCTCAGTTGAACTGTTGCATCTCGGTTGCCGGGTTGGGTGTTCCTTTCATTCTTCCCCACTCAAAAGTCAAGTCACGCCAATCGGCAATCGTCTCGCAAATATTATTACTACTCTATTACGTATACAATAAAATAACAATTCTTCCTTCTCGTATTCTGTATCCTTGTTAGAAATCAGAACAGCCCAGAGATATCACTCCCGAGGCTAGACAGCCCGCTTGAGATCGCGCTGCCCGCCGACGAAAGCCCGCTCTCTACAGAGCCGATGATGGCGACGCGAAGAAGATCATCAAGTGTGTGCCTCATTCGGAACCCTTTTTTTTTTTTCATCATCCTGATTCGCAACTCTTCAAGAGGCGTTCCGCAAGCTTCTGGACGAGGACCAGGAGAAGCATGGCAAAACCGAGGACCCCATCGACGAGACGGCCGTTGATGAATTTCAACAGGGGGTCGACGAACCTCATCGACATTGCGGCCATCAACACAGCGACGTCGGTTTCAAGGAGGGTCTGTGTAGAACATGTATGCCGTACTTAGAATGCCAACAATTTGAATGATTCACAAAATATTCGAGTAATGGGTGACTTCCCGTAGGATTAAAATATTTCCAGCGGAATTTCTGAGGGTGCCAGTGATGCGATCAGTCTGAAAGATATTCCCGCCGTCTGTGCTTCCCGCAAGCGAGATATTATATTTATGCATTGATGTAGGACAAAATACAGCCATATGTAGACCAACTTGTCTCTGGGCACTGTCAGCAATTCCGTGCAGCATATCTGGCCAGGACGGAATTGGGACGGAATGCAGTGATTCCGTGACATGATTCCGTTTAGGGTTCAGTATCAAAAGGATGTCTCGAGACTTCAGATTTGACTGAAAATGTCTTGAAAACAATAATTGGATGAGTTTTGGTTCATGGTACCCGGGGAAAGGTTGCAGCCTCTAAAGATATGGGTACAGCAAGTTGCTGGGCGGAGGCCCGGATGGAGGCACAGATCAATGATTTGTGTCCCAAACGGGATATTCCAGGATATGAAAGTCTATTTGGGGGGTAGGGACCCCCGAATAGATTCAGAATTATTGTGTTGATGGGAAGAATAAACCTGGGACCATTTTGGGGTGATGCAGTTGATGGGGTCCCAGTGATTGACAATGGCTACAGTCGAAAAAATTCGGGGGATTATTTAAATCTTACGGGAAGTCACCCAATGGCGTGCAGAACCGGCAGAAAATATATAATTACTGGATGTGGTAAAACAGCTTGAATCACAGGCTTGCTGCACAGCTGGCCTCCAGGCTAGCCTGGCCCCATGCTGGCGCCATTCACTATTGAACATTGTATTACTCTAATTTGCAGCATCTGCCAGTCTCCCCATGCATGTCACACACAACTCACTCCCACCTGCCCGCCACCTGTCGGCCAATTGGCGGTGTAACACTATTACTTTATGCTGGTTGTTTGTTTGCAATTATGTCTCAATGATACAGAATTATTTTTTATAATCAAGCCTCTGCATGCAGTCACATTTTATATACATATATCATCAATGCACCCCATTTTCTATAGGTCTACAACTCATAAGGAAGGGCACACAGCGAGAATTGATGCGAATTTCCTAAAAGGAAAGACAAATGATCTTGCCCGCCACTGTAGATTGACCGTTGGTTCGTAATCTTTCTACGCATAGTATCAAACGCTACTCTCCTTCCACCTTCCCCTCTCTTCTGTCGATCTGGATGTTATCTCTTCAAGGATGAATTTCATCCAGTACTCCATTTCTTTGCAACTTGGTGGCGGCATTCGACTCTTTTTTAGGGGATTGGACGCCGATTGTTATTGTGCCCCGAGTCTGTTTGGCTCCCATTATTCTGTACGATGCTGTAATTTTTTTTTCTCGGGCATTGGACCGGTTGTACAAATGATAATAATGCTTCTGCATCACCGAGGCTCCTGTCTGCCGGAGCGAAGCGAGGCTCATCTTGTTTATTGTGAAAAAGTTGGGAGTCAAATTT
>JARKIC010002814.1:0-47325 GCA_029378375.1 Mycena olivaceomarginata | reverse complement strand
GACAACGGCAGGCCCATGGCCAGTAGCATTACAGAGCGTACAAACAACGCTCGACGTGCTGGGAGTCGTCTTGGTGAAATGGAGTCCGCTAGGGACAGTTCCAGAGCCACGCGAGACTCAGGGTGGCGCTAGAACGGACGCAACAGATAGGACGGTGTCTAGATCCATCTGAAGGGACTTGAGCGCGTTAACCAAGGACTGGATCTCTAAATACCTCAAAGTCAGAGAGATCCAGGTCAAGGCCATCTAACGCACTCTCGCCATCGGAGTCTGGCACGGTTTCGGGGGATTTGGCGGACTGCGAGACAAGTCAGGTCAATAAAGGATCGGGCAGAAAGGGGCATGACGCACCTTCTTGCTAGCAGCCCGATTGGCAGCACAATCTGCACGTTGGCAGCGTTGGCCTCGACTGGTCTCGTAGAAGGTGATCATGGCCGATATCCAGCCATGTGCGACTTGGGGGCCTGGAATTTCTGCTCGCGAGTACCGTAGTAACGATGTCGCGCAGATGTACAGTCCATCCTTGACCGCACTGCGGTTGTCGGGGTTAGGCTCTCCTTGAACGGAACGAAGCCGTGCTAGCAAAGGATAAGAACAAGGAAAAACGGTGTGTTGGAGCAGAATAAATGACGCACTGCACGGTCGATAGCCGTCTGGAGCGTAGCATGCTTAACAGCAGCACGGGAGTTGTTCAACCTTCGCGACGCCTTCGTACGCTGCTAGGGCAGAAGGAAAGCAGCGCCTGCGGAGTCCAAAGCGGATGGAACGGGTTGACGCGCCATAGACAGACAAACAAGCGAGAACAAGAAGCAGAGTAACGTTGGTGCCAAAGCTTTTATAGACATTTGGGTGCTAGCACCTACTGAGTCGACCGGCGCGAAATTTTCAGACATGAGAATACGCTCTAGAGGTTAAAAGCACCTTTCACACGGAAGGAACCAACCGGGGACGGTTGATTATTCAGTGGGGGGGAGAGGGCCAAGGTTAGACAGTGCGAGTGGGTCAGCAAGCACAAGGAGATCTTACACAAGCAAAAATTTCGAGCTGCTAGCACATCAGAAATGATGAAGAGGGGAACTTGAAAACGACCGTCGGATCAGTAAAGTGCGAGCGACCACACGGAAAAGCGAGATACTTACCACAGACTGATTGGGAAGTCAGTGGTTCAGTGATATTGATGATGGAAGCACGCAGATCCGGTCTAGAGGGCGAAGCGAGACATTGACCCTTTTGGGTTATGTGGATCACAATGCTTCTAATTTTGATGGAGTCGAGTAAAGGTTTTGGCAAAAAACTTGAAACGAAACTACATCAAAAAGACGGAATAAAGACGTGCTGCGAGCGATCGAGTGTCAAGGGGAATCAAATAGCAATGTGCTAGCGCTATGATCGGGTGTAATTATACCCGAAAAACAGTGCGAGCAAATACTGGGATAATGTGCGAGCAACTTGCATACATGCCTAGCATAGAAACAAGCTGCTAGCACTACCAAAGAGTTGCTAGACGAGGACTTAGACACTTATGGAAATTCTCACAAGTCAAGAAAATTTGATTAAGTCAAAAAATTTCGCTTAGAAGGTTCACACCGATAGAGCAACGACTTGTGGAATACCATCTACTACTAGCTACGGTACATCGTAACTAAGCTTTTAACAAGCTAGTAGTAGGACAAGAAAAGAGGGCAGATAATATATTGTACATATTTTTTGGGCCAAGCCCGCGCGCGATGAGTGTGGTGCAGTATATAGAAAGCAAAAACGTCCCCCACAGCGCCAACGAGCTACGAGCCATCTTCTCCACCCGCTCCATCGCCGCAGGAGTCGAAGGAGGAAACCGCCAGGGCCGACGAGCGTGTGGCCAGAGCTCGGGGTGAGCGGAGCAGCGGAGGGGACCAGCGGCAGGCGAAGGGTTCGCGAAAGCCCGAGCGCGACCTCCTGGGTGAGCGGGACCGACATGGAAGGGGCCGGCTGAAACCGGGACCAGACCAGGGGTCTGCTGGAGGATGGGTCTGCTGGAGGATGGGCTTGACGGCGCCGAAGTTGGGGTAGCGAACGATGTCGCTGATACGAGGCTCGTCGAAAGGCACGCGTCGAGTGTAGGAGTTGCGCGGCTCGTCGACCGTCGGCTGGGGATGGTTGACCACGGGAGTGATGGGGTGTCGCGCGGTACCGGTCTCGGTGACGTTCCTCAGGGGACGAGTGGCTGAGAGCGCGCTTGAGGAGACCTTGCAGAACTTCGCGATCATCGGGGTCTTCGAAGAACAGACGAACATACGCGGGCGTCGAAGGCGTCGTTCTGCTGCAGGAGGATGTCAACGACCTCCTGGAGCTGCTGATCATACTGCGAAGACATGCGGGTAAGCTGGATCCATTGCAGATCCCAGCTCACGGCGCGCAGTCACCAGAGAAATCAGCGCGATGTTAAGCGCTAGTGAAAAAGAGGTTAGTAATTGGCTAGCCAAAAGAAAAAGAGGAAGATACCAGAGGGCGCAACCGCGAGAACGGGGCGGAGGCGCTCGAAGCTGGTAAGCAACTCCGGGGCAGTGCGAGCGTGCGAGCAAAACCATGTGCCCGTCGTTGCAGTGCTGGCAACGGAGGGTGCGGTTGGTAATGCAGGGCTTGCACTCGTGTCCGCGAGAGATGCAATTAGTACATGCGGGAGGGCCCTTGTTGAGGAACAGCGGCTTGGCAGCCTCGGTGACGAGGTCGTGCCCGATCTGCTCGACTGGCATCTTCTTGACTTTCTTGGGGCTGCTGGCTGCAGAAGGAAAAGTCAACACGACAGGGGAGCAGTGAGAAAGAGGGAACGTACGGGGACCTGCGAAGAGCGGCGAGACTGGCACGGCTTTGGCCTTGCCTGCGGCCGTGCCCTTCGCGGCCTTCTTGGGCGATGCCGACGGCTCCTCGTCGTCCTCGTCCCCCTCCTCGTCCTCTTCATCCTGCTCGTCGCCTTCCTCGGATGAAGACTCCGACTCGTCCCGAGCGTCAGCCTCCTGGGTATCGTCCGCGAGCTCGTCATGGTCCTCGTCGTCGTTGGCGACGTAGTCCGCGTCGGAATCGTTGGGCTTGGGCTTGCGCCTGGTCTGGCGCTTCTTGGGCACGGACTCCTCGGAAGAAGGGCTGCGGGCACGCTGAATAGAAAAATGTTAGTACAATAGGGTACCAGCTAGTGGGCAGCGGGGCTTACCTTGCGAGCAGAAGAGGCCGAGGTTGGCCTTGCCCTTGCCAAGGGCGGGGCGAGACAAGTCCTCGTCGTCGAATCATCGAGCGGGTCGCGCGGGTAATACGGAGGCGTGGGGGTGCATACGTCGACCTGCGGGATGCCGAATGAAGCGTCTAGGGGCGATCCGTGCGGGGCTAGCATGAACTTTCTAAAATGAAATAAGGCGCGTTAGATACCAACCTGCAGAGGGCGAGAAGAGAAACATACCAGAGCCTGCATCACGTCCGCAGAAGGTTTAAGGTGGAGGAAAAAGCTCAGGGTCTTGGCCCGGGTTGTTTTTTGGAGCCTTGAACGGTTTTGGGAACTTGTTGTGGACGGCGGTCGCAACCTTGTAAACGGTATATAGGAAGCGCTCGACCTCGAGAGGAGGCTGAGGGAAAGAAGTGCGATAGTTAACCTGCGGAAGGTTAGAGCACGGAATTAGGCGGTCCAGAAGGAGGGCTACGTACGAAGTGGGGCCTGGCAAGCCGAAGCGCGTCGAAGAAGTCCAGGGCGTCGCTAGTAGGGAGCGCGTCGCTGTCGAAGTAGTGGATTAAGTCGCGCGAAACGGCGTTGTCGAAGGGGACCCAGTATTCAGCAGAGGGATGGTCGTGAGCAAGGCGCTCCCCGTAGGACGAAGCCAACTGAGGTTTAGCGGCCTCTGGGGACGTGTCCTTCGAAAGAAGCAACCGTAGCGGCGCTCTTGCACCCTTGGTGACGGGATTGAGCGGTCGAGGAAGAGGACGTCCAGACGAGGGATGGGACGGGCAGGAGACGACGAAGCGAGAGTAGCTTGGTTTCTTGCGGCCTTTCATGTTCGTCTTGAAAGTTTTGGCGATTGTCGAGGCACGAAGTACGCAGGGTGTGGGCATAAAAGATGGAGACAAAGAAATTTGTCGACCTAAATATATGTTAGTTCCCGAGTCATCGCTGCCGAATCGGCACGCACCGCGTGTGAACTCCCAGAACAGTTTCAAGGAGACCGCAGTCGAGAAGCCCAGTCCCTGCAGGGACTGGTTCGAGCGAGAAAGAGCTGGCGCACCGAAAAAGGAAATGCCGTAAATTAAGCTTTAGAAGTGTGATGGATCGCCAGGCACGGTGTTTCGCCACGAATTAATAAAGTTTACGGGCACCTGAGGAGTGGCAACAGCGAGCAGAAGTGTGCAAGGAGCGGAGAACCAGAAAATGTCTAGGCAGGGGTCGTCAGGAGTATTATAAGCAACAGGATTAAACTCCTGTTGCAGGTATAAAACACCTCGACGCACTGAAGACACTCTGACAGTTGATGGACGATCTGTGGGTCCGCTTGACGGAAGCAGATTGCTAGATAAGATAGGGACTTGACGTAGAAAGCCCTTGGCAAAAGTTCTAGCAGTACACTTGGATGGAGTGGAGCTGGCTAGGGAAGGCATAACTTGACTGGCGTCAAATAAATGGGCTTAAAAATTATAAAAAAGCGTCCTGGCGGAGATATCATCCGAAGGACCACTAAATATCGCAAAGTGAATGGCACTGCGCGACGACTGGGGACGGTCTAGATTTAGTGAGGGGGAGATGAAACGCCGTAACAAGAACGCGCTGCATCTAGTGCTATTTTGCGATTTCCTAGGACCAGTATTTATACAACGGAAAGCGCTAGCACTTCTGAAGTGTTATTACTAGCACTCAGGACTCTGGCTAGGTGATATAAAGGAGAACTGGAGTGAGCCCAAGCTGCCGGTTGTAGCATCCGATACGACTAGGGTGACGCGCTAGTACGGTCTGAAGGCACAAACCACGGGGAAATAACCATAAGCCTACACAGTCAAGGTGCTAGCACCTAGGGAGCGAGACACAGAAGAGTGGTATTGCTAGCACGCTAGCTGGGGTGCGAGCGGCGAGTCTGGGATCTGAAGGGTAGTAAACTATGCGCTAGCAGCCTTCTAGCAGGGGCGCTAGTATGCGGAACCCCTCTAGCGATCGACCCGAGACCCGAAACACAGATGCGAGCACGTGATGGTCGCGACGTGGTCGCGAGTCACAAACAGAGACAAGTAGACAGTAGAGGAATAGCTAGCAGGCTATTGGTGGCGGATGCGCGGGTCACCACATATGCAGTAACGGATAAACGGACTGCTAGCCGGTGTGCTCTGACTCGTGCTAGATGACTCCAGGCGGCAGATTCAACTCCGCTTCGTCAGGATAGCGATTCCAGCAGCTGATGGCAAGCTGAGGGATCACTCACGATACCCATAAATGGACGCTAGCGGATCAGTGTGGCTGTTCTGCTTGGCATAGACCCATCATAAAACCAAACGGCAGTCGTTCATTGGCTGTCGTATCTATCAACATCATTTTCACTCATTTATATTATTCATTCTGTTTATCACATGTATCATGGACCTCAGTAGTATAAAGGGAGCACAGAGCAGGCTAGAACCTCAGATTATTACACCCCGACTTTGTACGAAGTTGGTGCAGGTGGTCTCAGGTTGCTAGTGGAGATTGTACACACACTTCACAAGTAGTAGCTTTATTGGAATCAATACTGTTGACTCTGGACACGTCGAGATCTTAAGTTGAGGTTCTAAGTTGTTGGCTCGCGGAGTCTTCACGTATAAAACCAAGGGTGTTCTCTTCGAGAACCAGCTAGCAGCTGCGCTAGCAGCTTTGCCTTCACCCCGATATATTCGTAGTGTGTTGGATCGCCTGCTAGGTGATTGTGTGTTGACTCGAGCCCACTAAGAAGAAGACGGACTAGGTGCCCCCACCTCTAGACCGACTGTACTTGTCAGTTACTTCGCCTTCACACCCCGATATTGACGGAAGCACTGTCGTAGTGTGTTGGGTCGCTAGCTGGACGCTTATAGTGTCTATTGCCAATACAAAGTGGAAACGTTCCTGTTCTTGGTTAAGGAATAGGTCAGCGGCTTAAGGACTGCCTTGTCGCTTGAGGATTGAAGTCCCTTTGTTGTTAGCCTCAATAGTCTTTGGGTATCCCCATTGCGAGGATTTTCACAAACCTACATACTCTGCCCTGGTGCCCTCGATCTAAGCGATCCAGCCACCTTGTATCCAACCATAAACCCCTGCCATCCCAGGTGCTAGCGGTATTGTTGTTGGCAGCTGCGTAGTGCTAGCGTGTTGTTGAATAGCTTTGTTGAAGTCTAGCAGTCGAATTGTGTTTGTTCCAAACCCGCTGGTCGCATACTACGGCCCGGACCCGAACTCACAAAGAGAAGCACTTACATCTTTGGAGGAATAGATTGTGGTAGTGGTGGTTTTGTGGTTGTGTTTGTGCAAGCACGAATCTAAGCTATTTCTAGTCGTATATCAAGTGCACCGTTTCAACGCACAATACATGCGGATGTACTGCTCGAGGGTTTGATTCATCCGTTCCGTTTGTCCGTCGGCCTCCGGATGGTGACCAGAGGTAAAGTGCATCGTCATGTTGAGAAGTTCGGCCCAGTGCGCGGAAGAAGGCGGATACGAATTCCGTGCCTCGGTCAGATGTGACGTGGGATGGAACACCGTGTTTGGAGAAGACGTGAATGAGGAAGAACTGGGCGAGTTGAATAGACGTAATGTGCCAATCACAAGCGAACAGGATAACCTGCTTGGATGCACGGTCAACAATGACACAAATGCAATCAAACTCGCCGGAATATGGAAGGAATTCAATGAAGTCGATGGATATCGAATGCCAAGGACGAAGGGCGACCGGAAGGGGACGAAGAAGGCCGTACGGTTTATGCCGAGGGGCCTTGTTGCGCTTGCAGTGGGTGCAGGATTTGCAGTAATCCCGGACGAAGTTCCGCATCTTGGGCCATGTGTATTCACGCCGGACAAGAGCCAATGTACGGTTCTGTCCAAAATGGCCGGAGAGTATGTGATCATGCTTATGTTGTAAGACACGTACGCGGAGAATGTCTGGTGTATCGCCCGAAACTTGCGGGACATAGATCCGGTTGTTGAGAAGAAGAAGTCCGGTCGGATCCATGGTCCAGCGCGAGGAGCCGGATGGTTCGGACGTCGCGGATACGAGCCCGGAAACCGCGGCTGGATCGTCAGGGTAGTGGGAAATGATATCGCGGTGCAGCGAGTCAACATCCATGACGAAAGATGTTCGGAGACAAACGTCCTCGAGGAAGGTAGCGTTAAGCGATGCGGATAACTGGTCGGAAGTGAAAATGGGCCTGAAGTTCTGGGGATTGATTAGGCTGAAGGCCGTATCCCCCTCTTTCGGATAGACGTCCCATCGTCTAGTCAATGCATCGGGTTTACCCCCGAGCTTACCCGGTCGGAACCGGATTACCATGTTGAAATGGCAGAGGAACTCGGACCAACGAACTTGCTGACGGGTAAGGACCTTCGTCGAGGCAAAGTATTCGAGATTCTTGTGGTCCGTGACAACGTCGACAGTGAGAGGGGCACCCTCGAGATAATGACACCAGTGAGTAAAGCAATCAAAAATAGCGAGGAGCTCCTTATCGTGCGTGTCATAGTTGAGCTCTGGGGCCATAAGTGTCCGGCTCCGGAAAGCGACAGGGTGGAATTCCCCATCATCTCCATGAATGGAGAGAATGCCCGCAATAGCGTAGTCGGATGCGTCTGTCTCGACCATGATCTGACGGCCGGGTATCCAGTGATGGAGAACCGGAGCAGCCGTAAACGCGTGCTTGAGAGTGTCGAAGGCCGTTTGACAAGCGACCGACCAATCCCACCGGACGGCCGTACGAGTAAGCCGAGTAAGCGGGACGGTAATGCCAGAGTAACCATAGATGAAGCGCCGATAAAAGTTGCAAAAACCAAGGAAAGGACTGAATGTCCTTAACCTTCCGAGGAACGGGCCAATCCGTGATGGCGGATATTTTGTCCGGAGCCATGCGGAAACTGTCCGGTGACAAAATGTAACCGAGGTATTCGCAAGTGGTGACTCCAAAATCGCACTTGGGCAGTTTTGCAATACAACCCGGCCTCACGAAGACGTCTGAGAACCTCCCGGACGTGAGCGGTATGTGCAGACAGATCGTCCGAGTACACCAAGATGTCATCGAGGTATACAACGACGTAGACGTCCAGCAGGTCCGCAAAAAATCGTGTTGAGGAAGCGCTGAAAAGCGGCCGGTGCATTGGACAAACCTTCCGGAGCTACCCGGAAGTTGTAGGAGCCGTAGCGAGAGCGGAAAGCGGTTTTGTACTCGTCGCCAGGGGCAACACGGAGCAGATGGTAAGCGTGGCGAAGGTCTAGTTTCGTATAGATACGTGCCTTTCCAGGTGCGTCGAGGAGATCCGCAATCAGAGGAAGCGGATAACGATCCTTCTTCGTGATACGATTCAAACCACGATAGTCGACACATAGCCGGAGACTCCCGTCCTTCTTCTTAGCGAAGAGGATAGGAGCGCCATGGGAGGAACGAGACGGGTAGATAAAATCTGCCTTCAAGTTCTTGTCGAGAAACTCCCGTAGCGCCAGAAGTTCGGCCGGAGAAAGGGAATAGATAGGACCGACCGGAGGCTCCGCTCCATCTACAGTCTCGATCTTGAGATCGAATTCGCGATGAGGCGGTAGGTTGTAAGCCTCGGATTCGGAGAAGACATCTACGAAGTCTTGGTATTCGGTCGGAATCCCGGATAGATTAGCAAAATCGGGGTCGGCCGAGGAACCAAAACTGAGAGTCTCGTCGGTCGGTGTCGCACGTAGTGTATACTGCACGGTGCTCTTGTCGCGAATAATCGCGTGAAAAGCGGCCGCACTGACCATAGACACAAGCGGGGCAGTAATGAACGGACGAGGCGTAGGTGCCTCGGACGGCTCTAGGATTGGAGCCGGTTGGAAAGGGACCTCCATAGAAGGAGCGGATTCAAGCGAAGACGTCAGCGGTATAGACGGATGGAGAGCCGGGGCTACCGGATCCGTAGTCTTCTCCGTAACCGAGGAACCGCAACAGGAGCCGAAATAGCTTTCGGAAGTGTCGACACAGTAGGCTCGTCATAGACAGGGTTGAACTTTAATTCGGCATTGCGCCAATCAATCAATGGATTGTAGCGGCGGAGCCAGTTTAGTCCAAGAACCAAGTCGCAGGCAGAGTCAAGACGGGTGACGTAGAATTCCATAGAATGGACATCGCCAGAAGGGAACTGAGGGAGCAATTGAAGCTGTCGGTCAATGATGGATGAGGAGCCGTCGAGATACCGGAGTTTAACCGGTGCAACCGCATACGGAGAATACCCATTAGATTCGCAAACCCTAGTAGACACAAAACAGTGCGAAGAGCCGGAGTCGATGAGCGCCCGCAAGCGGGAGTTGAATCCCGCGGCAACTCGTTGTACAAAAGACGGACGCAGGGTTAGGCCCGCGTCTGGAGTAGGGAAACCGGTTAGATCGCCGGAAGGAGAGATAAAGTCCGCGGAGAGTAAAGATATTTCAAGGTCGACGTAAAAGGCATTAGGGGAAAGAGTGGACGTGTTGAGAGTCACCTCGGAAAGCACCTCGGAGTCAACACGGCTCGGACCAGGTGCAGAGGTATCCGAGCCGCTGACTATTTTTTTGACTCGGAGGTAGACGCGTCAGCGGCGGGTGCTGCAGCAGGCGTTGCAGCCGCCGCTTTACCCTGGGCATTACCCGGACGCTTCTTACAGTCAACGGTCTTATGACCGGCACCACCGCAGAACATACAGAGGTTGTTCTTGATGCGGCGATCGCGCTCCTCAGCTTTGAGCTTGCCGGAGGAGTCGAGCTTCGAAGCATACGGCTTCGCAGCCTTAGACCCGGAGGCCTGAGCTGTGTTGCCGGCCGGAGAAGAATTGGCCGGGGCATTAGACTTGGGTGAAGGATTTGAACCTCAACCCTTGCCTTTCCCCTTAGATTTACCACCACCGCTACCGCTTCCTCCACCGGCCGAAGAAGATCCGGCCGAATCACCGGATGATTTACCACCCGGCGGAGGATTAGCGGCTGCTCGCTCGGCCGCTTTCTCGCCCATACGCCTATGATAGCGCTGATCAAGCTGCGAAGCGAGTGCCTTGAGTCCGGCTAAGGAAGTCGGAGTAGGCGACTGAGCGAGGATGTCCTTGAGGCGGCTGGGAAGCCCACGGTAGTACGCCCGATAGAGGGCAGCCTCGTTGTACCCGGTCATAACCGCATGAGTATTGAACTCCAGCTGGTAGGTCACCAGCCGGTCACCCGGTTTCATGGTCAGGGTCTCCAATGCAATCCGGGCGTCCCCAAAGGGGTCGTGCGGACCGAAATTGGTTGCGAGCTCTTGCACAAAAAGCGTCCAGTTGCCATCCCAGTGTGGAATGGGAGCATGTCCTTCAGCAAAAATGTTGGGCTGGAACCACTGCTGAGCCGTGCCGCGCAGATACGACCGGACGTAGAAAATTTTCTCGTCGTTGGTCGGAAAGTCTTGCGGACGCTCGGCAATGTGCAAATAAATCTGCGACATGAACGTGGCGAACTTGGACGGGTCCGAACCATCAAAAGTGTCCGGAGCCTTAGAAGCAGTACGGGTAGAGCGGGGAGGAGCAACCGAATTCTGAGCGAGGAGAGCCATTGCCTGTGCCATTTGCTGCATGACGAAATCAAGCTGCGGGTTGTTCGGTGCGGGAATATAAAAATTGGCACCCAGAGGGCCTTGGGGACCGGGCAGACCTGGAGGTCCTGTAGGTGGCGCCGGGCCATGAGGAGGCCCACCACCACCACCTCCACCGCCACCCCCACCGCCAGGTCCTGGATTGGGCGCTGGTGCACCTGAACCTTGAGGAGGAAATCCGCCCGGTGGCGGACTCCCATGTCCGGATCCTCCTCCACTAGGGGGGCCGGATGGACCAGGTGGTCCGGATGGGCCCAGGGGAGGAGAAGGTGCAGGACCGGATGGAGAACCAGCGGGTGGTTGAGCGGATGGGTGAGGAGAAGGTCCAGCAGTTGCTCTACCTTTACCCTTATCGGCCGGAGGATAGATCGGATAATCCAGATGGTCTGGAACAGCTTCCAGTGGATCATCCTCGGGAACTTCCTCAATGGTCGCAGTTTGCAGCGGTTGGAAGGATGAGCGACGTCGAGCAGGAGTAGGAGAATGAATGCTACCAGCACCTGAACGCCGTTCATATTCGTCGAAATCCATAACCGGAGGAAACATTGGACCGGGATAATGAGAACCGGTCGGGCGAAAAAGAGAACGGCCGAGGACGAATTGCAGCTCCACGTTCGTCCGGGCCAAGAGGTGGCCTGGACCACATGTTCGGAGCATTAGGTCGGGGTCGGATGTCCGGTTCAAAATGGGGCTGAGCCCAAGAAAGAGGTTCCTGAGGTGGAGAAATTATGCCGGAGGATTGGTTAAAAGCAGGTACTTGCCCGGGGACAGTAATCGGAACGATCGTGCTGAACATGCGCGAGCGACGACGATTCTGGACCTCGGGCGATGGAACGAGGTGATCGTAAGACATGGTGAAGCCAAATTAGGTTGAGTTGATAATACTGTTATAATCCGTGTCGGATAGTTTCCGGATAACCGGCCGGATGTAAGCGAGCTTGGCCGGATTACCGGACGCCGGATAAATGAGGCCGGATGGATTGGTCCGGATGTAAAGTGATACCACGAAGTGGGCGGGTACACCGACTAACTTGGCGTCGAGGTAGGATGAAGATAGAGATCGGACGACGGAGCAATGCGGAGGCAAAGCACGTTAATTATCAACTGAAGATACATGCAGAGTAATAACCGTATTTATACTAAATACGGAGATAATCCAAATGTGGCGAGAAGTAAGGTAAAGACAATAAGAACTCGTTGAAAACAAAAGAGACAATAAGAGGAAAGCATGTGTGCATAAGTCATATGAACAAACGTGGGGAACGCTCAGTAATCCTTCATTGCGTAAAACCCCAAGGGCGTGCATCACGGGCAAAGCTGGATGCATCAGCATATTGATCGGACGCGTGCCCGAGGCACGGACGACACGTCCGGGTGGTTAGAAGTAACCGAGCCGGAGAACCGGTTCGGTCAAATTTACCGGATAGATAAAGCGTCCGAAATAACTGGACGCTTCCGGATGTGCATGGACGTAACACCATCCCTGGAGCAGCTGGTTGTCCACCTCCTCCATCGCCTCCACCACCTCCGTCTCCTCCGCCCCCAGGGTTTCCATGCCCCCGGTCATGAATCGCCCGGATTCTACTTTTTTCGCGCGATGCGTCCGTACGGATACAGACGCGTCTTAGCGGCACGGGACTCTCATAACGCCACCACGTGACCTTCTCACGGTTTGAAAACCCGCCCTCGGATTCTAAAAGCTGCAGACTCGGGGAGTCTGCGCCACGGGATACAGAAGACGTTAGGGACTAGGAACCCGTACGGACGGATCCTAGTCCCCGGACGCACCAACGGCTGACACAGAAGCGTACACGAAGTACATGAGTGGTTGCAAACCGATCGGGGTTTGAACCACTAGATACGACGACACTCAGGACTAGGAAACCCGAATGTCGGGTCTCCTAAGTCCTCCGACGCCACGGAAACCAACACAAAGGAGTCTAGGAGTATCAGCATTAACACTCCTTAATGCTGCGGTACAGGAACTGATCATGATTGACCGCGATCGCTTTAATTTAGTAGAAGCCTATATAAGCACGGTAGAATCTCCATGTACAGTAGATTCTACCTCGTCTAATCTCAGGCTTCTACCTTGGCTTGACATAGGCATTGTCTCCACCCTGCCCCGCTTCCTCTACATCGTACTACGGGTTGTATCCACGCCCCGGGTTGTATACCTGAGTGGATATCACACCCTCTTCGACTCGTTCCGGGTTCCGCCTTGCATCCCGACCTACGACCTACGACCTCCTAGAGACTAGAGAGGACGTCATACGACTGGTCCTACTGCTCGGGGAACACACGAGCTACTAGCGTCTATCGGGTTTATCCTGGTTGGGGTTCTTGCCGGGTTACTCGCTGTTTAGCCGACCCAGAGGCCGTTGCTGACAGAAGGTAGAATCTCTTCTGCCAGCCCCGACAAACCGATCTACGCTTGGAACAAGGAGATGGCACCCACAAATATTATGGTTGCTGGAAGCACGACTGGACAGGGTGTTGGAGAGTGGGTTGGAACCCTACTCTGGTGGGGGGGCTTGTTCACAGGAATGGCTGCACTGTGTGTCGCCCTGGTATGGGCAACCCAAGAAGAACGGGTTGCTCTACCCTCGGGCAGGTACAGGCGGGTTCCACGGCGCGGACCACACTCCCCCTGGATGCGAAAACTTCGGTGATTAACGGAAAGTGTTGGGGCCTGGCTGGTGAAGATTACTGGATCCCCGACTGGGCGCAGTCGGGAGGAAGGAAGGAGGAGCTCTCGCGCCACGGGAGGGTGGGACAGACCCGGGAGAGAAGGCACTCAAAGAGCGGGACAGCCGAATCAAAACCCAGGGGTATCAATGTACACCGATAGGGGGCAACTATTCCCTACGGCAACCAACCTGGATAGTGGAGCCACTCTCTCCGTGTACATGGATGACATCCTCCTTACGGAATTGGCACAACCGCGCAGGAGCAGGAATCGTCCCGCTCCTCCTCCCGGTACCCCGGGTCTCCTAGGCCAGATAGTGGATAACGAGTCGGGCCCTACCCCACCTTACGAAGAAAGGTCGGGTTCCAACTCTAGAACCCGAACCACCAATACGTGGGTAGAGGTGGTGCGGGGACGACTCTAGAGGAGGAGGAACAACCGAAACCAGTGGAACGGGATATACCCATACCCATACCCCTCACTCTCATCTACTTGTCGGAATCTCTTGGCGAAAAACCCTTAATGAAAACTTAATCTTGGCACACCAAAAGGAGCAACACTACGCTTTTCGCTGGATTTGGAAATTAAGAAAATACAAAAAAATTGCTATACTACTTGGCGTGCTCCTTCCCCTTTCCCTTGACCCCGCGACGCTGTTTACTCAGGAGTCACCCCGCCTCGTCGAAGACCTCAGACATGAACCGCAGAGCATTCTCCACCTGCTCTACATCGTCCTCTGCTTCCGCTGCGTGTTGCACGATTTCCTCCACGAAAGAGGGACGAGAGGCCGGTGTAATCTCCTTGATGGAGCGGAGACGGAACCCGAGGAATCGGGCCTCGACGGGTGGCGGGTCGTCCAACGTGGCCCTCGAAGAAGACACTTGCTGCTCGGGAGGAACGGCAGACAGCGCGGGTTCTAAACCAGGGTCGTAATTACGGGTGTCTGCCACGATGGGCAGCTCCGGAGACGACATTTGCACGTCCTCCTCCTCGAAGTCGTAATTTCGAGGGTCCTCGGCGGTCGCAGGAGCGTCCTCCTCGTCGGTCACCTCGACGACTTTGGGGCGGGATTTGTGTCGGGGGTTCCGGGGACGCGACGTTTTGCGTCTCTTGGGGGCAGGGGTTTCGTGCTTGGAAGAATCCGCCTCGGAGCCTGAAGACTGCGCCGTAGAGCGACGACGTGCTGAAGGACTCGGGGCGCGAGGTTCGGGACGAAGCAAGAGGAACTCTCGATATGTGGTCGAGAGTCCTAAGAGAAAGAAGAAGCCGTTAGGGGAAATCGACCCAGGAAAACGAAACAAATACGCATGGGTCTGCGACAAATCCGACCATCGAAGGTCGGGGTGCACAGAGGTGTAGGAACCCTTCCCGAGATGTTCCCAGAGCCAAATCCGGAACCCGCGCAAAACCTCGTCGTCACCGCCCTCATACACGTTGGAGAACTGGGTCCAAGTAGGACAGTTCGTGTGCGCTGCTTTGCAGGGCGAACAGCATCGGGGTGTTTTGGGGGCCAGGGGGTGCCCTACTTCCAAGGTGCAAAGACGACCACTGTTGTTACAACCAACCGTTTGCACGGTGGAAATAGGGTGCAGACTATGGCTCCCTTCGGACGAGTCACCTCGGACGTGAAGATGTGAGGAAGCCGGTCGGGATCTTGTCCTGTCCGTGCGCGCGCGTTCGCTGAAGGAATGCGGATGGTTGGCGGCTTTCGACCTTCAGGTTGCGATGCACCGCTTTTCGACACTCCCGGGCCGCGCGTCGGAAGTCCCTGCGCCCTGGCCCGTTTCCTACTCGAGGGTGCAGGAGGCGGAGAAGGCGTGGGCACGGGCAAAGGTTCCTCCGTCTCCAATACCGTGATTGGCGGTGGGGATGGAACGTGCGCGGCTGGAGGGGAAGGGACCGGAGTAGGGGGAAGGTGGAGGGGCGGCGTGGGGAGAGTCACGCCTAGAAAGTCGCTGGGCGACAAGCCAGCAGCGATGATCTCTAAATCCAACTCGTCGCCCACCATGATGCGTCCGGGATGGGCGGTCTCCTCTGGGGAAGTCCATTGCCCATTGGAAGAGGCAAGTTCTGTGGAGAAGTGTCAGAAGCCCGTGGAGTTTTTCAGCGGTTCGGGTTGCGCACCATCAAGGTATTCAAGAACCCCGTCGGTCGAAAACCGAACGGCCTCACCCTGTGCCGAGTGAACCGATGAATCTGGAGAGGGCTGGAACCCGGAACGAACATCGGGTTCCCCTATTGAGATGAGTCGAATACATGCGATACCCGGGGGCGCCTCGAACGGAGCAGGGCCGTGGCGAGGACCAGAATCTGGACGCCGACAATCGAGTAGTCGAGAGCAGAGTCGAGCCAAGTCCGACACGCACCTTGCTTCAGGTGTGTCGGGGAACACCTCGGGGAACAAGCGAACCAGCAATTGGCCATACCACTCGGCTCAGGAAACCCCGAAACCCATGCGACTGAGCCAGAAGAGGACGCGCTCCATGTGTAACTAGGTTGCGGGTTAACAAGAAAATTTAGGATCGTCCGAGGTGGAAGTGACTTACCACGACTGTGAGAAGGTGTCAGCGGAGACGTCTTTCGTGGATGTGGTCTATCCGTGCTTGGCAATACGAACTGAACGTAGTGTCAAGTACCGGAAAACCTCGGGACCGATCGGACATCCGGAATTCCCAAAGTGAGACGTGACCTGTGAACATTGAACAAGGACGAGCAAGGATGTCCGGGTTCCATCGGATTCCGAGGTTCTTCGTGAACGAACATGAAGTCCCATCCGATCGGAATCCGACTCGGAATCCCGAGGGGGTTGGAGCGGGCTTGGCTTCAGCTCGTGGGCTGCGCCTTTCTCTACACCCAAGGCCCGATTTCAAGAGGGAAAGACAGAGAGGATGGGGGAACCAGGAAAGAGCACAAACTTAGTCGGTATTCAAACTGAAGTTTAACTACGGACATGGCTTGTATTTATAGGGAAGTATGATATTATCGGGGATATAATGTAAGTACCGGAGTTTCGGAGTTCCGAGTGGGTCCGTGATGGATTGAGTCATAATGAATCAAGGTAAATCAGTATGACTCGGAGATCATCGGAGGTCCGAGACTCCCGTGATGAAATGAGTCAAAACATAGCATAGGCATAGGTATGAGTCAAATGCAGTACGAACCAATGGAAACAACAGTATTGCGGAAAGGCTGTGTGTCGGAGATAATCGGAATCGGAGATCTTCGGAGTCCGATGCTGTCCGAAACGGATGTGAAGTCACGGTACGTGACACGTAGTCTCGAAGGACAAGACCATTCGATCCAGTAGTTCGTCGAAGATGCGAGGCATGGTGGGGTCATCCCCCCGCCGAAGCCAGAATACGCGGATGGGCCAACTCGCAGGACCTTGCTCCTCGACACACCAGAATGACAACCAGGCGCACGCCAGGAAGTGTTGGTGTGCGACTTCGTCCAGAGACCATACTTGAGGGTAGTCCGCAATCCGGGGACGAAAATCGAAAACTGGAAGCCGAGGTGAGGGGCAGTAGCGGGCCAGAGGAAGGACCGAGTCCAGGAATCTCCGGAAACACGCCCTGGCAGCGAAAGTCGCCGGCCAGAGGCGTAGGAACCCATCAATTTGAGGGACGGGTTCTGGTCCTGCGGCGCCCGCGTCCTCCCCGGTGAAACCAAGTGCCAGGATAACCGACGCATCGTCCGAACGTTCGTGGAAGAGGCGTCGAGGACGCCGGAAATCTTGTGCTCCATATCCAAGAAGGAGCGGGGTTCCATCCGCGTTTTGACGATCCCAGTCGAGGCGGCGGCAAGGAGACGTCGCAGGATCCAGGAAGAAGCAGAGGCCAAGGTTCCAGAAGAGGGTGAAGTTGCGCAAGGGAGAGGACATGGTGGCGAAGACCAAAAGTTTCGTGCTGCGGAGAGACGGGAACAGAAGGGCTCAAGGCTCTGATTAAGTTCAGGACCCAGAGCCCATGTTTCAAGGAGAAAAGCTTAAATGTGCTTCGAGAAGAAGCACTAAGCGAGCTCTACTTTTGGAAGTAGATCAAAGAATCCTCCTCGGACGCCATAACGACGGAAACTTTCACAGCCATCAAAACTTCGGCAAGCTTAGCCGAAGTAGCGGACAGGGGGGTGCGGCGGGTTGTATAAACCTGGACACCTCGAGAAGGTCAAACCACAGAGGAGAAGGAGTATCACGACATGGGGAGTCGAGCACCGAAGACAACGGGGACGCCGGCGCAACAATAACCGATAGGCAGTGACAATAAGCCTTACGACCATGGCGTGGTGTTACAATCCGGACAACGGGACCACCACGAAGGGAGAACACTGGAAAATTGGATTGCGGGTTCCCGAACGGAGAAGACTGAAGGAAGCCTTCGCAGGTAATCAATGGGCAGTGACAATAAGCCCCACGACGCAGGAAAATTTTGAAGGAAAAAACTCGCCTTGAAGAAAATATTGGGAAGATGGGGACGCGGTACCTACGGGTCGTTGGGGACAACGACCTTGAAGAGGGGGGGTGATGTCATGAATCCCCTGGATTCTAACTTTTTCGCGCGACGCGTCTGTACGAATACAGACGCATCTTAGCGGCACGGGACTCTCATGACGCCGCCACGTGACCTTCTCACGGTTGAAACCCGCCCTCGGATTCTAAAAGCCGCAGACTCGGGGAGTCTGCGCCACGGGATACAGAAGATGTTAGGGACTAGGAACCCGTACAGACGGATCCTAGTCCCCGGATGCACCAACGGCTGACACAGAAGCGTACACGAAGTACATGAGTGGTTGCAAACTGATCGGGGTTTGAACCACTAGATACGACGACACTCAGGACTAGGAACCCGAACGTCGGGTCTCCTAAGTTCTCTGATGCCATGGAAACCAACACAAAGGAGTCTAGGAGTATCAGCATTAACACTCCTTAATGCTGCGGTACAGGAACTGATCGCGATTGATCGCGATCGCTTTAATTTATTAGAAGCCTATATAAGCACGGTAGAATCTCCATGTACAGTAGATTCTACCTCGTCTAATGTCAGGCTTCTACCTTGGCTTGACATAGGCATTGTCTCCACCCTGCCCCGCTTCCTCTACAATCGTACTACGGGTTGTATCCACGCCCCGGGTTGTATACCTGAGTGGATATCACACCCTCTTCGACTCGTTCCGGGTTCCGCCTTGCATCCCGACCTACGACCTACGACCTCCTAGAGACTAGAGAGGATGTCATACGACTGGTCCTACTGCTCGGGGAACACACGAGCTACTAGCGTCTATCGGGTTTATCCTGGTTGGGGTTCTCGCTGGGTTACTCGCTGTTTAGCCGACCCAGAGGCCGTTGCTGACACCCCCCAAGTCTGGTATCGTCTGGTCCACCTCTGCCATTTGGATCCCTGTTCGGATTAATCCTCCATCCAGGGGGTACGTTCCCAGGAGGGGGGCCCGTTCGCTGAGCCTCGCTTGTCTCCGTCAGTTCCACCCGGCGCGGTGGCGTGGTGGCGTGCTGGAACTGGTAACTCATCCAGTTCATCAACCCCGGGTTCGGACTGTTTAGGACTCGCATCACCGATGGCCCCCCAATAATAGGAGCTGTCGCACGAGTATTCGGAATAAAGCCCTGTCCCGGCAATCGATAGACTGCAGAAAGCGAGGCGGGAGCCAGGAAGCGAACGTTCTTGGGTTCAGACCTTACGGGAGGAGCAGCATCCGGAGGAGTGCTCACTCCACAATCCGAGCTCTTCACGGAGGCTTCCTTGATAGTAGGGATACTTTGGCGGGGACGGTAGTAGCGTTCCCGGGGCTCCTCGTTCAACCTGCGCATCATACCAATCCAAGCAGAGTCATTGATCATCGCTACTCGCAGCGAATATTCAGGCCTCAGTAGCAAGCAATACATTTCTTGTGTAGGATGCACGGTTCCGAATTCCCGACGTATTTCAGGCAAGGTCGAGTCCGCAGAGCTGACTATCTCGCTCCAGTCTTCATCAACGAGAGTGCGACGGATGCTTTGGAAGTAGGTGAGGATGTGCTTGTTCCCGTTGGCCAGGCGCCGTTGAAGGCAGGAGAGCGTAAACCGCAGCTCAACCTCATACGCGCTGCGCTCCAGTAACCCGAGTAATCCGTAATCTGGGTCCAGCGTGAAGCTGGTCTTCGGGTCCTTGCCCAGGAAGATCGTCAACACCTCCAGAATCTGGTGAACTGCAACTACAGTGTGCGCTACGCGACTCAAGGGTTCCAGAGAGAGGCAAAAGAACTGTCTCGAGATTGTGGGATCAGTGAAGGGGAAGCACGAAGCCATCTGCGCTTCAATCTTTGCCACCATCCTTGAGAAGTTGTCCTAGGTGCTCCCATTCAAATTGGCGGTGAGGTTTATCGTAGCTGATTAGGGCATCCTGCAATGCAGCAGCTCTGGCGGGGTCAAAGTTTGGAATCTCCCCGCCCACAGCGCCAAACTCTGCCAATGGGTCTTCCCCGTTGGGATCCTCTGGGAAGCAGGTTTCATGGTAATGCGCCACTGAAGTCATCAGCGGTTCTCAGAATACATCTAATGAATGCGCCAATCCGCTGAAGACCCTGGTCTTGGAATGTTCTGTAAACCTGAGCACCGTCGTGATACTCTCATTGTTTCCGATGCCCCCTGGCTCCATCTCGTTCCCCGTACTGAAAGGACTGAGGTCGGACTCCTCAGAAGGCTCCGTAGAGGAGTGTTGGACGTTCCCGGAGAACGACACCAGCGGGGGAGACGTGCTCATTCTAGGAAGAGCTGCAGTATCGCCCGCCGGAGAAGAGAGATCAAAACCCGGTGCAGCTACAGAAGCAGCGCTCTCGGGGCGACCTTCCTCCGTTCCCCGCGTTGAATCACGGTGGGGTAGCGGTCCGCGCCTCCCTTCTTCGGTCATATGGGAGGGCATGCGCGGGTTCATGCCACCGAAAGGAGCGTGCTTTGGAGCGGGGGCAGCCACGCCTTTGGCGATAGAGGCCGCTGTGGGAGTATGCAGGCCCAAACGAGCAGCTAGGGGTGCTAGAACCGAGGAGTGGGTGGCCACTGGAGTCTTCGTCAACTTAGAACTGTTTGACTTGAGAGCCTTTGGACGTCCCAGGGAACCACAACGAGGAGGGGAACTAGAGCTTGAGGCAGGGCCAGACAGTCCACTCGAGGATGCCGCCGTCTCCATTCTAGTGGCTTGTCGATTCAACGCTGCTCGATCAATAATGGGGTTGGGATTCTGGTGGTCGAATACAGGGTCATAGGGTCCACTAGAATTCTTGGGTTTCTGCGACATATAAGTGGCAAGCAGGAAGAAGAGGACAAGGAAGACGAGCGGCAATATATGCGCTCAATCCTCCCGTCCCTGTGATGTCGGCTAAGTCTCCCTGGCGGCCAGTCACCCCATTAGTATGGCCCCGAGGCGTTCCCACACGCGTGCTCGTGTCTAGCACGGCGCTGATAAGCCGTGAAACGGGCCATGGGTGAAATAGCAAGGAATTTGCCGATTTCTACCTTAATCACGTAGCGCGCTGCTCCAAAGGATTAGCATAAGTCCTATATGGCTAATCAGGGCTTTATCCTGCATGAGGACCTTAATCAAGTCCGCCTGGGATGCATCAACTGGAAAGTTCATACTGGTTGACATCCATGATTAAGGGTTTAATTGCCAAGATTAAGCATCGCTGCTTAATCAAGGTATCGCGGGGCCTACAAACAACATGGGCAATATTTAATCATCCTCTCTGATGATCTGGGACACCACTGCGGGGTCTTGATTAGGCGTTCGAGTGCTTTGTTGTGCTTGATTTACAGAGGGAGCCTTGCGCGACGGGTCAGGTGATTCGGGTTTAACAGTAACCGGTTACCCCGGCTGTGGTTGAACCTCGCTTATCAACTATCCGATCATTGTTGCCATCCTGATTTGGTTACTTGAACCAGGCAAGGACGGTAACTCACATATCTCCACAACCACTTGGCGGTTTGGGCTGATTAAGGTACTGGCTCAAAGCCAGTACCTGCGTCTACCTAAAACTGAAGGTCCTGAACAGGGGACAAGAGGATAGAAGATGGGACTGTCTACACGATCGGACAAGGAGCAGTCACACCGGACACACTCAAGCATTAAGGGGGTCGACACACGAGGATCCTATATATTTACCCACACGTGATTAACTACGGACGCCTTACTCATATACCAGCCAGTAGACTAATCATCGTATTGTAAGCGTAATTGTACAGTATATAAGGAGGAGGTTTTGGCATGGATAGGCACGGAACTTTCTGTCCCTAAGAGCAGTAGCCTTTACCGGGTATTGCTTGATAAACGACGGAGATTCGGGACTTGTCACCCAGGACTGACTTCGTTAAAGAAGTTTTGTTTCGTTTGCACAAGTAACTCAATATCAATTGTTGGCTCGGGATTTTGGCATTGGAACGGTTAAAGAAGTTAGAGAGAGCTTGTTAGGAATTGAGAACACGGCACCGCACTACAGCAGCCTCGGAAGGCTTATTATTTGGATTTGAGAACACGGCACCTTGATTAGGATTTGGGATTGTTGGCTCAAGCTTGTAAAGCTTTTAAACTCGATTTGTTTGCTTAGGCTCTCGTTTGGCATTGCTCAAAGAGGTCTAATACTCTAAATCACACCTTGCACTTCGGACTCGACCCTTAAACAGGTGTGTTCCTCGCAACCTTTGCTGGATATCTGTGCTCCTTGAACCTTCTTAAAGTGTTCAAAAGATCCGTACTCAGCGGCACAGTCTAAACCATTCAAGGGGAAAGTAGTTAGGATTTGGTTAGTAGTTGTGTTTTTGCTTTAAACAAGCAAACTCGCATTCTGCTCGTTGGATCTTGATTAAACTAGTACTGCTGTTGTAGACACCGAGCAAGCATTTCAGCGCTGCGCTCAAGACCCCGCCCTCTGCGACTCCTACCACAGAGGGAGAAGGACATGAAGAATCGCAAGTGTGCCCGGCATGTGACCAGCACATGATCGGACCTTCTAGGCCGATCGGTGAATGAAATTCAGAAGTACAAGTCCGCCCTCCTTGAGTGGCGTGACTTCTACCTCCTCTACAGCTACGATGCCACCAATGTAGAGAGTAGAAGTCAAGCTAGGAGGGAGGGAGTGGGCAGCTCAGCGCTTGCCGTAAGGTTGAGCGCTCCCGAGCACCTCACTCCCGTGCATAGGGCATACCCTCCGCCTTCTTCCATCTTGTCTGCAGTGACGGGGAAGGTGAGGGTTATCCAGTGCCCCATGTTCCTCGATGCAGGCAATAGCTGCTTGCTCCCCCGGAGCTGAGCGCTCAAGCCTGTCATCGCTTCTCCAGCCATGGTGAAGCCCCTCACGGTGTGCTCCATTGTGATGCAGGTCGTTGAGGCTTTACCACGCTGGAGGTGAAGCGTGCATGGACGTCGAGTCCGGCGCTGCTATGCGAGCAGTGAGCGCTAGGGAGTGCTCCTGCGATAGATGCTCCCGGGTCGTGTAGACTGAGATAGACCCCTGTAATGCGGGGGCCACGGAGCAGTTGTATGGTTGCTCAGCCAGGCAGGGGGTCTAACACATAAGGTGGTTCACCTTGGTGGATCTCGGGCTTCATGACATAAGAGTTTGTTGCAGAGTAAGATAAGATTAGGTAAGTAATGATCTCGGATCATCTACCTATTGTAACTACGAATATATGTATGTACATTATATCTGACTGCATCTCGCAGTGGGTCTGCACCGTGTCTATAGTCCGTATACCGTCACACCAAGCTAACAAAGATGGCAGAACTGTGCTGCACCTGGCATCAATCTGGAATAACTTTGATGCCATGCAGCTACTAATAGAGCACAGCACATCTGTTGACCAAGCTGACAAGAATGGCTGGACTGCACTGCACCTTGCATCAAGCAGGGGCTACCACAACATTGTGCGGCTGCTCATTGAAAACAATGCATCCACCTATCAAGCCACCAAAAATGGCATGACTGCACTTCATCTTGCATCAAGTGGGGGGCACCTTGGTGTTGTGCAGCTGCTCATAGAGCATGGTGCATCCATTGACCAAGCAGACAAAGATGGTTGGACTGCACTGCATCTTGCATTGAGCAGGGATTGACTATAGTGATGAAGAAAACAATGAGAGTGCACTGCAATCTCTTATCAAGAGAGGTTCGCCTCAATGTTGTGCAGCTTCTCATACAGTGCGGTGCATCCATCAACCAAGCAGAAAAAGATGGCAGGACTGCACTCCATCTTGCAATGAGTGAGGGTCATCTCAATGCTGTGCCACTGCTCATAGAGTATGGTGCATCTATCAACCAACCTGACAAAGATGGCAGGACTGCGCTGCATCAAGCATTGAGTGGGGGTCACCTCAACATTGTGCGGCTGCTCATAAAGTCCAGCACATCTGTTGACCAAGCTGACAGATATAGCATGACTGCACTCCATTTTGCATTGATTGGGGGTCACCTTGACATTGTGGAGCTGCTCATAGAACACAGCACATCTGTCAACCAGGTGGACATGGATGGCTGGACTGTACTGCATCTTGCATCGAGCAAGGGTCACCTCGATGTTGTGCAGCCCATGCACATCCGGGAGTGTCCAGTTAGTCTGGACGCTTTATCCATCCGAACCGGATCCCCGGATCCGGTACATCTAACTGAACCGGACCTTCGGTTCGGTTACTTCCAACCATCCGGACGTGTTGTCTGTGTCTCGGGCACGTGTCCGATCAACATGCTGATGCATCTGGCTTTGTCCGTTGATGCACGTCCTTGGGGTTTTACGCAATGAAGGATTACTGAGTGTTTCCCCATGTTTGTTCATATAACTTATGCACACATGCTTCCCTCTTATTGTCTTTATTGTTTTCAACAAGTTCTTATTGTCTTTACCTTACTTCTCGCTACATTTGGATTATCTCCGTATTTAGTATAAATACAGTTATTACTCTGCATGTATCTTCAGTTGATAATTAACATGCTTTGCCTCCGCATAGCTCCGTCGTCCTACTTCTACCCTCATCCTACCTCGACGCCAAGTTAGTCGGTGTACCCGCTCACCTTCGTGGTATCACTTTGCATCTGGACCAATCCATCTGGCTCTATTCATCTGTCGTCCGGTAATCTGGCCAAGCTTGCTTACATCCGGCCGGTTATCCGGAATCCGTCCGACACAGATATAACAAGCTGCTGATAGAGCACAATGCATCCATCGACCAAGCAGACAAAGATGGCAGGACTGCACTGCATCTTGCATCAAGTGGGTGGCACCCCAACACTGTGCAGCTGCTCATAGAGCATAGTGCATCCATTGACCAGGCAGACAATGATGGCTGGACTGCGCTGCATCAAGCATCAAGCAGGGGGTATCTCAACATCACGCAGCTGCTCATTGAGCACAGTGCATATGTTGACCAAGCAACAACAAAAGGCATGACTATGCTGCATCTCACATTGAGTGGGGATCACCTCAACATCAGGCGGCTGCTCACAGAGCGTGGCACATCCATTGACCAAGCTGTCAAAGCTGGCAAGACTGCACTGCATCTTGCATCAAATGGGGGGAACCTCAATGTTGTGCAGCTGCTCATGGAGCACAGTGCATCCATTGACCAAGTAGATGAAGATGGCAGGACTGCACTGTATCTTGCATCAAGCAGAGGTCACCTTGACATTGTGCAGCTGCTCATAGAGCATGGTGCATCTGTTGACCATGCTGATAAAGCTGGCAGGACTGCATGCAGTTTTGCAATGCTGGGTCATTACTTCAACATTGCCTGGTTGCTCAGTCAAGAGGAAAGGAGGAAAGTGTTGAAATCTTGATGCGCATCTGGTATCCCAGCAGTTGGAGCACCAAGCTGAAAAATAATAAGTCTTACCCTCAGTAAATTGTACCTTATCATTTATCACGTCCACTGAACCATAGCGAGTTTGTAATTGAATCTATTGTTTTTGTTACGACCATGCACTTCCAATCCCTTTCCGGCCCTTTCTGGCCCCATCCCAACTCCAGCCTGGTTTATGGCCGTTGCATTCAAACCACTTTCCAGACGCAACTCGCACTTCTGGCTCGGGTCCATCCAACTTGCTGTTGTGTCTGGCTAGTTCTGTTGACGCACACCCTTTGGGGTTTTCACAATGAGGGTCTTCTGAGTGTTCCCAAAATCAAACATATGACTTATGCAACTATGTGTCTCTCTTATTGTTCTTATTGTCTTTTGCTTTGCTTATTGTCTTTAACATACTTCTTTCTGCATTTGAACTATCTCCGTATTTAGTATAAATATGTATTATATTCTCTTGTATCTTTAGTTGAAAATTAATGTGCTTTGCCTCTGCATTGCTCTGTGGTCTGACTTCTGCTTCCTTTGTCATAAAGCCAAGTTAGTTGGTGTACCTGCTCACCTTTGTGGTATCACTTTCGGCCTTATCCGTCTTCCAGCCCTCTTCTGTCTCTGGCCTCTTTCCATCTCCAACCTTTCTCAACACGGATATAACAGTTTTCATGTACAAATTCACTGTCTGTACTGAATGTGGTGGTTTTGCAGATATTGAAACTGCTCTGGTGACTTTAATATTCCCTGACATATTCAAGCCAGTCAAAACTGCGTACAAAACTTGAACAAGTCAACCTTAAACACCCTTCCCAACCTCTCATTTCATGTTGTCTAAATACTGTCAGGGGAACCCCCGCTCCAGCCGCTTTGGGTGGTTTTCCTTCGGCTGCTTTGGGCGCTTTGGACGCTTTTCTATCCGGACCGGCTCCAGATACTTCGGATGGTTTTCCGCCCGGCGCTCCGGATACTTCTGCGCCCACCAAACCACCCGAGACATCTGTCCGCTCTCGCTGGCACGTGCTGTGTGACCAGGCCCGCGATCATTGTAGATACATCCGGACACGTGCTACTGGGTAGTTACCAATTAGTATATAAGGTTTCGCCTAGCGTGGGAATCCTCATCCTTTCTTCTCTTCGGATTCCCCCACTAGGTGCGTAGTATTTCCGCTCCTGTATTCTAGTACCTATATTTATGCTTCGGATTCCCCCGCTAGTTTCCGTGCCCCGCGCTGAGCTTAAGGTTGCCCTTACAAATACCGTACAAGTGTTTGTGCTTTATTGTAAATCCAAATTCCACTACACCTTATTTATCCAACAAAGATCCATGCTCCTCCTCTGAGCCCATACTCACATGCTTCAAGTTCTTTGCACCTCCTGATATGTATATGGCCTGCACCTCCTCAAGCAGGAGCCTGCATGTCTCCTAACTGTTTTCCCACCCAGAGGGGGTGCCTCCCCCCCCCAAAAAAAAAAAAGAAAATTGGGTGCACATATAGATCTTGGTGAGAAAATGATATTCTGTCTATGAAATTTGGGTGTGCTTCCAACCATTGACTTACTACTGATGTTTTGATCCCAACTGGGGCCCCAACCAGGGCCACAGGCTGTTTTCCAAGTCAGTCAAATGATTTTTTGATCAATAAGAGTAAGTAGATGATTAGGTTTAAGGTTAGGGATGCCATTCAACCTAACATCTTGCATTAGGGTTAAGATTACAGGGGTTAGGGTGCTACACACTGGTTGGAAAATTCAATTTTTTTTTGCTGAATTCTCAGTGAAAAATCTTGTTTGTTTTCCATCAATTTTCTGCCAGAAACTAGGTAAAAAACCCAAAACATTTTCACCACTTTTCCGGTTTGAGGTGAAAAACTCAAAAGAAAGTTGAAAAGGGGTGAAAAAGCTTTGAAAATTTCACCATTTTTTTCAGTGAAAAATGTCTGAAAAACAAACGACATTTTTCACTGTAAATTGTGCTGGAAAATTTGAATCTGCCAACCAGTGACAGCAGCTGCAAATCTGTGGTTTTGGCTGATTTGAGCCAATTTTGATGATCTTTTTTGGTTTGAGCATTTTTGTGTTATTTTTTTCTTTTCTTTCTAACCTCTCTTCTCTAATGTCAACCATGACACTCTTGGCTTCGACTGTGATGCTAACCACATCATGCCCCCAAACACCGGCATGTGCTCACTTGCCATGGCATCCTCTGCCTCCCAAAAAGCACGGACCCTGACAGAAGCAAGGAGAGATTCGCACTGGGACGGATGGTGCATCGCCTCTGTCTTACCTTGCACTCCTGTTTTCTTCACCTCCCTTCCCTACCCTGCCTGCTCCCTCCTCCCTGCTGGCATCACACTGCCCATCCTTTGCTGCACCTTGCCTTCCACTAGCTACCGGCGGTCTGGTGCCAGTTCTCATGTCTGCACATCATCATCTTTGACTGAAGTACCACGTTCTTACCTGTTCTTCCTATCTTCATTTCTGCATCCCTGCTGCCACCCTTCACTCCCTTTCTCCATTGTTTCTCCCTCCTATTCCTCCCTCCCTTCATCAGCTTGAGTTCTGCTTCTCTGATCTCAGTGATCTGATATGGATTGATAGGCCCCATTTATATGTGTTGGGCACAAGCTCTTGACTGATGTCATGTGATGGCCAATTACTTACCTCATATGTTCCGTCACAATTTTTTCCTCTTCTACCCATCCCTTTACTCTTCCCTACTTCACCGTCTCACTCCCCACGTCTCATCTCTCTTCACCTCTTTCTTGCATTTCAATATATGTGTTAAATCCTCATGTTCCCCAACGACATGCTTCACATGAATGCCCCTCCTCTCTCTGTTTTCATTCCCACCTGCACTTTTGACTCTGTGAAAGGCTGTTGTCGACTAGACAGAACACTGACAAGGTCACACAAACAGACAGGACCACAGTGTATTCCAATGGCGAGACTTCAGGCTACAAGCAACGGATGGAAGATACAGGATGGTGGTAGTCGGTGTGTGAGCGTAAAAGGAGATAAGTAAAGGATGTCATCTTAAATATGAATATCGAGGCTGACTAAGCTGCATCAATGCGGCACGAATAACCACTGTGTGAGGATGGCCATCCTTACACTCTGGTACTCTGTTTAGCAGGTGCTAACTCCTTTGTCTTTGTATGACCTGCATCCCCACCTGCATGCACCCTCCCTGCACCGTTGTTGTCCGGGCCACACTATGTGCACCATACCAAAGGATTGAAGTGGGGAAATATTTAGCCTGGAAATGATGCTGCAGTGTTCCCAGTTCTGTCCTGATCTTGATTTCCCTCATTTATTCACTGGACTACACACCTTCTCGCAACCCTGCCTTTCATTGTTCCCTCCTGTCCTGAACCCTTGCCTCCTCCTTTTCCCTATGCTCCTTTGTCTACCTCCCCCCTTCTGCCCTTCATCCATCGTCTTGAATTCTCGCTTTCTCAATCACCATCCAAATCAACAGGTGCCCCTCACATTGATTTTTTTTACAAGAAATTGACACCAAGCCAGAGCAAGCAGATGTCAAGGGATGGTCTGGTAATGTTTGCTTCCAGGTGAGTTCCATACCATCGACCCACATCTTCCACTACTCGCTATAAATCTTGCTAGCTCCCCCAGGTTGGTATTCTTCACCCATGCCTCCTGCATCCCTGCATTCCATCTCCCTCTGTCTACCTGCTGTTACATTTCTCTGACCCGGTTTCTGTTGCATTTCAGCTGAACCCTTGATCTCTTCATCCTACCTGACACCATGCTTCACATGAATCTCTTCCTACACCCGCCTGGGCCTTCTGTGCTCTCGATCTGATATTCTATATTTATAGCACCTCAACCTCTTTCATCTTTATATCTACTGCATACTTGCATGCACACATCCTCTTATGCACTGTCCTCCACCTCCCCAGAATACACGTGCCATATTGATGGATTGAAGTGGGGAGATATTTAGCCTGGAAACAGTGCCACTGTGTGCCCAGTCCTTTCTTTATTTCATTTGTTTCCCCACCTCCTTGTGTGCCCCTGCGCCACACGCATAGGGATCGTCACCGTCCGTCCCGGCGGACGGACGGCACCAAAGCCGGCCGTCCAGTGTACCGTCCGTCGACGGTACGGTGGGGCAGGGTCTCTCACGACACCCGACGGGACGGGACGGTGGACGGGACGGACGTCGACGGTGGACGGACGGTCAGTCATCGCCCGAAATTCCCAAAATGATAAATAGCTTACGTGCAGCGGGGGCGAGTTTGATGATGCCATGGAGTACAGCCAATCTTGTATCAACCTCATTTTTCCTTGACGGGGAGTCGCATAGAGAGTCGCCCACATAAATTGTGCAGAGATCAGTCCGTCGACAGCCACATCAATTTATTGGCAGTTGCATTGATGCGCCCTCGGTTGCCCGTTCGAGACTTCGACTGTACTATCGGCGAGTAGGAATGGCAGACACAATTGAAAGGCGGGAATGGGGTGGGAGATTCTTCCTTCATTCCCAATGCACTAGCATATCAGCCCCTCTGGTGTATCTCGCGGTCCTGCAAGCCGCAATGAGGGGGCGGGAGGCGGGAGATGATGGGCATGGGACAGCGGCGGCGTCGACAATGTTGATGGGACTCCACCAGCTGAGCAGCATACATAACGTACCAGCTTTATTGCCGACGTCAGGTAACGTGACAGTGCGTTGCAGCCGTCCGTCCATCCGTCCTCGGGTGGACGGGACGCCCGTCCTCACCACCGTCCGGCGACGGGACGGGGGGCTGAGCAGACCCACAGCTCAGAGACGGGACGGGACGGTTGTCCGTCCGTCCGTCCGCCCAACCGTCCTGGACGGGTACGGTGACGATCCCTACACACGCACCCTCACCCTGAATTTCAGTGTTCACTGCTCCTTACATCCTGAAACAGTTTTTCCTGCCTCCCGCATCCTCCTTTCACTACCTGCTGAAAGGCTGGAAATGCGCAGACTAGTAAATAAATCACCCAAACATCCACAACACTCCGTCCTTTGAAACCTCCTCTTCTGGTGCTCCAAGATAAAACCAACAAAAATACCACAACTCTCCTCCACCTCAACTCGTCTTTCTACCCAAACCAATAAACCAATCCAATTCAAAATCTCTGTGTGGCCTTTGGCCCAATCCATTCTGATTCAACCATGCGACCTTCCAAAACAAACCAATCAATGTGTGGCCTTGGGCCCACAAGAAATATAAAAAGGTGTAATGCAGGGATCAATTCTCTTCCTACCTACAACATGGCTAGTCTTTTATACCCAGGGAACAATGGGAAACAGAACAATGGAGAATACAATGGTAAATAAATACCACGTACCACGTGTTCGACACGTTGATTAACACAATGAAAACGCACAGCAAACCAGTGCGCATCGAAACATGTTTCAGCAACGGCCATGCATCTTGTTTGCCACACCCTCAAGTTCGTGAAACTCATACAAAACTCGGTACTCACGAGGTTTTCACAAGTGTCCGCATTCCGTGCTCATCACTGCCCTCCCTCGTCTAGATCTTTCTCTCCTCTTCCACCTTTCGCACATAGTCTTGAGTTCTCGCTTTTCTTAGTAACACATACTGATGCAACCCTTGCCTGAGCAAAGCCCATAACTCACCTTATGTGGTCCCGAAATTCCTCCAATCATTCCCCAATGCTCTCCGCCCCGTTCGCCGTATGTAGGCGACTCGTTCCTGTCGAGGGCTAGTGTTTGGGCTCCTGGGACCCCCGCTGCGCCCTCGCAGCATAGTAATGTTTCCGCGTCTGTGGATCGGAATGGGACCCTGTGGTATACTTGGATTTTTGGCGAAGGGTTGGTATTTTGAAAAGGAACACAATCCCCAACAGTTGCGCTGTCTCTGCGTTTCCGCTGCGAAAGAAAGCAAAGCAACGCAGCCATTGCTCAATATAACCCAACGGAACACGATCCGTGGTTGTCGCATGCCGGAGGAAAGGACATCGGTTTTGTGTGTAGGTTCGGGCTGTGGGCTGGTATTTCATCGTTGTGCGTATTGACTTGAGGCGACAACAGTGCAATAATTCGTCGAGGGAAGCGAGAGGGAGGTGCAGCACACTTCCGGGTTCACCGCTGAGGTCAAAACTTCGAGTGATAATCAAAATCAATATTGAACTTTCAACCGTGGATTCCTTTTTCGGCAAAACCCGTTCTAGCCCGTTCTGCATAAACTTATCTAGTCCTTCGTGTCATAATGCTCATGTTCACTTGAATTCAGAGATCATACAAAGAGCCAGAGCTTGGAAGTAGATAGAGAACAAAACATGCCGACCATCGAAGCATCGAAACCGTCCCTCAAGGCCGCCCGTGTCGCAGCATCAAACGACATCCTCATACTAATTGTTTTGTGGGTAAAAGAATTTGCAGGTGAAGGAGATGTGCTCACACAGAACGAAATTGAAGATCTGCTGGGGAGACTTGGGATCAAAAGTCCGCAGTGTGAGCTGTAATGTATATGTGAACATCAGCGACACAGAGTGGTGCTGAGTGAAGCAGAAACTGACGGGGGCGACCCTGAGGGAACTTACTAATAATAGGGCTTGCCAACTGGTCACCACTAAATTAGAAGTGGCCTCGATGATGCTGGTGAGCGGCGGATAAGCACCATAGTTGAAATAAAAGCAAGGAGTAGACGGCCGACAAACTTATAACCAGCAGCCCCATTTGGGAAAATAAGTATTCCAGAAGTCGGCCCATCGTTGATGCTGCAGAGCTGCGTATGATTGACGAGTCCGGCGACGGCCGCTGTATTGGAAAGCTGCCCGAAGTCGTTCCCAATCAAGAAAGTTGGGAAGACCGTCCATATGGCAACAGGGACTGGACAGCTTCGGTTTTCCGCCTCGGCAGTCCGGCAGGCGTGATTGGCGAGAGGGTTTGATCCTTTAGGGTTGTAGGACCCCAGATACATCTTGCTTATGTCAATGCGGGTAACCTCTGGCTATGTTTCCAGCCAGATTTAATAGCCTGTAAATTTCCAGGTCCAGTATTTTGCCAGTAAGATACCACTAAAGTCTGTGTGCTCACGACGTTTCGAGAGGTTCGAGGATGACCTAGATCAGGACAGGCACTTCCTTTTCGGGAAGGTGGTTGCATTTCCTTCAAACCCGAGGCCACCTCCTGCCACTGGGCAGGGGAAAAGGCAATTAGCATGATTTTATTTTATGTCTAAAAGTCGTATGGACAACACCCTGATCAGGCGCAACACTCCATGTTGAGTAGGATTGGCTGGCTAGAAGTTTTCGTACTTCCCACTGCTCCCAATTCAAGGTTTGCTCTCTGACTCTCGCAATCTCAGCCCATAAAGTCTCTTATATGAACCCTCTCTCGCTTTTTTCACGCTCTTGGCTGTTTTCCGCATTCTCCAGTGTCGTTTTTCCTTACTAGGTTCAATCATTTTTGCCGGTATTGGTCCTTCTCTTTTGACCTCTCTGTGTGCCCGCTATTCTATTTGTCCCTCACCTCATCCCAACTCCATTGTCTCAGGTCTGTCCTTCCGATCATGTTCTCGCTTTCGCCCCAGTATCCTTTTGACTTGTGAACTATCAAATAATTATATCCTCCTGGCATGTGCAACAGTAATGTGCAACTCGTCATGTTGGAGGGAGTCACGAATCGTGCCTATCGTTTGTGGCATATTCTCAAGTCATCTACAGTGTATTCCGAGCTCAACAAGTCTTTGACAAGGTATCACGTTTGACATCATCACCATACAAATAATTTTGTGATCTCAAGTCGCATTGAGTGCACTTTCATTTGCGCCCATTTGATTCTTGGAGTCCTTTGAATATTTTCAACAGCTGTCCAATGCCGCTCGGTTGCGACAGGTTGGCGGGTGAAGCAGGATACCAAGTAATTCTCGTATCAGAATCTGCAGATAGCCCATTACTGACTCCCTTGTGACTTGGTTGCTCTTATCTCGTGTTGATATCTCAGGATTTTTTTTTATCCTTGGCTTGAAAAATCTGAATTCAAATTGTTGGGTGAATTTTGCTCGTAAAATCAATATCATGGATGCTGACGGGACTACATAAACTTGATTCATGGATCATGATCTTCATGAATTATAATCACTTTATCTCAACCTCCCCACAGCCAAGTTTCTCAAACACTTCGAAGTTGGAACATGGATTATAATTGAGACCCATCCCAGCTGTTGAAGTTGCAGAAGTTTCAATCCATTCAATTTGAAAGCCCTGCTTGCTTGGACAGCCCCGGGGGTGAGCTACGTCTAACCGAGGAAGCTATCATTCAAATTATTTGTACTCCCTCTGGGCAACTTTGTCTGTGTAAGTAAATACCTCAAAAAAGCACAGCCAGGTCCACCCACATCAGTGAACATGCCCAAGATCACCAACATCTGATCAGAACACGGCATTGCGGCCTTCAATTTTCAAATGGTTTTTTGCTACCACAGAGCATTCATCCATGGGTCTTTGGCAATTTTCTTACTTCTGGATCCATTCTATCCACAGCAGAATTGACAGTCACCAAGTAGTCACATGCTCACCTCAATTGTTATCTGTTGTTTCCCGTTGGAGAGTCAGGCACATCTGAGGCACCATTTTGGGGCAACAAACCTAAATGCAAGCTAAAAACACCATTAACTCCTCTGCAGAATGTTACCAGGCCATATCTTTTTTTGTTTGGCAGCTCAACCACACCGCTGTGGAAGATGCTCACAAAAAAAATACAGGTACATTTAACAGTACACCCCTCTATCTAAATTAAGGCGAATCCACAGATCATGAGTGGACAATAAAACATGGAGGATTGAGCTCAGGATACGCGTAGAATGTTTGATTCACAGTATCTGCCCCGGGTTCTACCTAACTTCTTTTTTCAATGTATTGAATTGTACCAATACTGGTGACCTATTCAAATTTGTTCTCTTGCACCATTCACTGAAAGTTCAACCAATGTTCGATGTATTTCACTTGGAACCATTATCAGGACATTTATCCAGAGGCTGCCTATTCTGAGCTGAACATTCTTTCTTCCGTCAACCGGAACCAAAACTAACTACACAACTTTCATGCATGCTACAGTATCTGTGAATTTTTCTGTCTCTTTCAACACCTCAGTGAAACCTCCCTGCGCAGTAAACAACACCGTGCTCCAAACAGGAAATCTGATAACAATGATTTGTCTCAAACTGGGACAGAAAGTACAAAATTGTAAGGCTGATTCCTTCAACCTGTAATTCATTTATAAATACTTTCAACCAAATTCCAGGAAATATCTGGCTCTCGGACCGAAGATGACAGCGTGTTGTTGGGGTACTGGAATCTTTTGCAACTGACCTTGTTGGTACTTTCCGTGACTCTCGAGACTCATCTGGTTCAATTCTCTCTGTAATAGCAGTTTAAAGGGGTCTCAATAATATTGTATGCATGGCGTGCAGGGTAAAAATGGGTGGGGGTAAATTGTGCTTTCAGTCTTTGAATTTGCATGAACCCACAACAAGCCTGCCTTAAGCTTCAGAGCCTTTGACTGTACTTTCATTGCAATCCAACTAGTGGTGATCTGGTGTTTGAGAGACTGTACCTCAAATCCGATATTCTTCAACCCCCGCCAGCAAGAGAATTCCGTCTGGATCAATTCCCGTTCCAACTCACTATTGGTTATTTATTTGAACCATGGAAGGCACTCTGAATAGTACTTCTGGGTTGCATGTCAGAGCCATTTTCCTGACTAACCGAGTCTGAAACACGAACGGTTGACGACGCAAGTTCCAGATGGAACCTTTGAAATATGACTGCAGGGATTGGATTGCTCAACTAAGAAATGGAGCAGTGTCAGGAGCTGATCTGACTGGGGAGGCAAACCCAGAAAGCCTCAGGCTACTAACCAATTGGGCAGATGATGCCGCGTCTCGTCAGCGAAGCAACTATTTATAGTTCTCCGTGGTTCTGTTACATAAAGTACTCGAGAAATAGCCAAAATGGTTTGTGGTAGTTGGAGTTGTTGAAGACAAGTGCTCAGCGGCTGTAAGCTAGTCCCTGTTGGACCAGGGTGTTGTCTGTATGACTTTTACACATAAAATAAAAATCATGTTAATTGCCCCTTCTCCTGTCCCGTGGCGGGACGTGGTTAGGTTCGAAGGAAATGCAACCACCCCGAAAAGGAAGTGCCTGACCCGATCTAGGTCATCCTCGAACCTCTCGAAATGTCGTGAGCACAGACTTCGGTGGTATCTTACCGGCAAAATATTGGGCCTGGAAATTTGCAGGCTATTAAATCCGGCCGGAAACGTAGCCAGAGGATACCCGCATTGACATACTGTACTATTTCATTCAAATCGAACGTAACGCGTAACGCTGGCCTTTTCGTTCGAATATGTAACGCGTAACGGCCAGGTTGTTCGAATCTCCAAAAAGTAACGCAAAAATGCTCAAAATCGGCCGAAAATGGCCTAAATTTCAATTTTTCGCTTCCCGTTCGCTAGTTGATACACTAACGCAAATCCTGACCTCAATAAATCAAGTACCAATGTCAAATGCGGATCGCGGTAAGTAATGCCGCGGTAAAAGCCTGTTGATGCGGGAGATGGAAGTCAAGACGGTCTGCAATGCATCACATGCGCTCTGCATTAGCCCAATATGTCACACTGAAGACCACCGAAAAGCACCTCAATACTCGCTGCCTGAACAACCTCAAGGTTCTAACAGCTCGTCTCCGCCCTGTTCGAATTTTTTTTTGGCGTAACGCTGCTCCACCCGTCTGTTCGAATTGAATGAAATAGTACAGTAAGCGAGATGTATCTGGGGTCCTACAACCCTAAAGGGTCAAACCCTCCCGCCAATCACGCCTGCCGGACCGCCGAGGCGGAAAACCGAAGCTGTCCAGTCCCTGTTGCCATACATCCACTGTATTATATCGCGAGCCAAGCTGAGGGCGGCCTGAAGAATGTATTTTATTGTTACTCACTACTTTGGCCACCGTCGCGCGGGTCGCGTTCGAGGCTCTGCACAGGCGCAAAATTGTGGAAACCTCTGTCTTCTTTTCTCTCTTACATTACTGTTTTTCCACTTACCATGTTAACTTGTTTGACTTAGCTACCTGCCTTTCTTGTTACAAGCATGTAGACCGAGCCTGCAGAATCGGTGAATTCGCCTGTTGCGTGCCCAAATTGTTGAGGAGAGCAAAAAGAGAAATGCACGCCGGGGAACAGCTCATTCCCTTCCAAACGAGCCACAGACAGCAATGTATCGAACTTCGCGCCGGCCACGGCAGAAGAATACGATACAGCACTTCAGGGCAATCCAGCGTGGTAGATGGACCCAAGACATTAAAGTAGTTGCAACCGTAAATATATCGCACCTCGAAGAATCCAGGGTGTAGATGCAAGCCGAGGACGCCGAAGGAGTTGAAGGTAGAACCAAGGGGTTCCAATGTTTCCGACGAGCTTGATGTGCTCGTCCGCCGACCATGGCAGAGGGACACGCTTGTGGGAGAAAAAGGAGAAGAAACACAAAAATTCATAAAACATGACCTTACGTCCTGGGCGGCGAAGCCAATATCTAGACTTGACACAGAGGAGACATTCCTGTAATTTTTTGAACGTGGGTGTAAGAGCAAATGTATACCGGTGTGGTGTGGGTGACACGAATCAGCCACGAGGGGCGATGGATCACCGAGTAGGAGGCTCTATGTGATTCCAGGAGTAGTCCAATGGGCAACAGAAATTGGATATCAGGCCGTCTAAAAATCCGCCTCCTCCCAGGGAGCAAGGCTGCACTCATCGCCAACCCTAATGTTCCAATCGTTCCGCAATCTGAGTGCCTGCAACCCCGAAGTTACATTAGCATCGTTCGCGAACTCCTCGGCGAAAAATTCGAACGTCCGAAGCCGAGTTATCCCTGGGACCATAGGCTGGAACCGAGCCTGGAGCATGCTTGCTAGCGTCCGCCACTCGCAGGAGCTGTCCACAAAAGACCGGTTGGAAAACCAGATTGTCCCCAATTTGGGCCCAAGCAAGGGCAGCTGATGAGGTGATGGGATGAGTCGGGACACGTCCGTGTTTGTGATGAGATGGGGAATATCAATGATTATTTCTTCGAGACCTGGGAATAGTTCGAGAGTGCGAGCAAGATGATCTGGGTCGGCGTAGGGAAAGCTGGTGTGTGCATGGGCTCGAAGGTATTTCAACTTCGGTGAGGAGCGAGGGATGAGAAAGGGTAGAGGGTCAACCAGAGCGTCGCCATACCGGATGGTGAGGTCCTCCAGGGCCGGCATGTCGAAGGATTGTATAAGCTTTGTAGTATGCGAGTGAGTATAGAGGAGGAAGTCCAATGTGGCTGCACGAAGGTCAGGAAATATCAACGGGGTATCCGTCTCGAGGAACCGGTGTTCGGATAATTTCATGCGCAAACTACGCAAGTTTGTGAGTTTTCGATACGACCCCAACCTTCCCTCATTACCATCGACCCAGTCACATTCGATTTCGCAATATCGTGTGAGCTGGGACCATGGGATGCACCCTCCGTCGACGGGACGGATGGTAATCTGCATCAAAGTGAGATCGGCGAGATTAGGTGCCAGTTGATACGGGAAGTCAAGCGGGATTGCAAGTTGCTGTGTGGAGACAATGCATATCTGATGAAGTCCCTGAAGGCCGCCGCGAAATCCGAGGCTACACTGCTCAAGTAGAGCTGGGGAAGGATCGACGAGCACGATTCCCTGCCAGCGTGCTGAATGTTTCAGAAGGGCCGTCCAGAGGGTCGGAACCGCAAATTTGCGAGGCCAAAAGCGGAAAGACAAAGGTCAATTTCCGAACCGCTGGAGATATCCGTCGATGAAATCCAGAGTCGTTGCAATCTCGAAGCCCTCTGCTTCCTCGGCTTGGAGTGGCTCGTAGTAGTTCCAAGGTCTGTCCACCTCTCGTGAGGGTAATAGCACAATGGGATCGCTTCCGCCGATATCCGCAAACTCCGGCAGTAGATCAGTGAATTCTTCGTCCCAGGGGCGTGCCCCAAACTGTGACTGCGGGAAATACCACTGCGGTCCGAGATCCAGAAAAGGCCACAATTGTCCAAGTGATAGAGAAATCGACCTCCACCGCTGGCAGATGTGCGCTAATTTCCAGGGGAGCTTCACTTTCACAGGGGGGACGCTGCGGTTGCATACTATAGCTATCGGGGGAGCAAAATACAGGAATATGTCCCCGATGACTTCAGGCGGGACATTTCGGATGGGAGAGAGAATGCTGCTGTACTGCGTCACCTCGGCACACAGGTCCGCGCGTTTGGTCCGAAGGGACCACAGCGTGAGTTCGAGCTGGGCGATCTCATCTCCCAACGCAGATAGCTCAGCTCGCTTGTCTCTGAGAATTTCTTCAACGACAAGTTTTTGAGGAGCGAGGGGTGCGTCGTTGGACCTGAGGAGCGGTACCAAGGACGCGGGAGGTGGCAGGGCCATGAAGTCGGAGTCGCAACTACGTCTAATTTGAAGTAGAGTTTAGAGTCTAGACGTCACGAGAGTCAACGATCTTTCAATAGCCTATGCCGACCAACACGCACCTTACGAGCCAAGTAGCACTATCTGGGTGGACCCACAACAGATCGAGTCGAAACTAGTCGCCGTGGAATCTTCAAAAACCGATTGAATTATGACGCCAACAATAGCCTATGCCGACCAACACGCACCTTATGAGCCAAGTAACACTATCTGGCTGGACCCACAATAGATCTACTTAAGTCGCAGTCGAAACTAGTCGCGGTTGAATCTTCAAAACCGATTAAATTATGACGCCAACCAGAAGGATTGATACGTACTCTGAAATGTGAGATCGCAATCTCCGAACTCGTAACCTCGTGCGGAAGATCTTCGCGGTACGTATTGAGCAAACGCGAGAACGTTGTCGGAAGGAAGTTTGGCACCTGTAACGCCCAACAAATGATGCAAACTAACGTGCATCATTTGCATCAAGTGCACGCTAAGATGCGCACTTTTCGGTGAGTTTCCGCGCACGGCTTAATTACAGACAATTCCCTCCCCAATCTGCCTGTTATCAGTACATGTATCGATAATAAATCTTTTATCTACCATCACACGGCCAGCGGTGCCATCACTGGCGGCGCGCCATCAAGTGCCAGGTCCCGCGCCATCAACCGCCATCAACAGTCTTGACAGCGCCGCCGCCTCTGAGCACAACTCCGTCAGAAATGCAGGGAAATTCATGAAAAAATTCAGAAGCCTTCTTGAAGCCCTCCAGAGCGAAACGTACGGCTATAATTGAAGAGAAACTGAAAGTACATGCTGCGTTACATAAAAACAAAATACATAAGTCCATTTCATCTACTCAGATGAAGGAGCAGCAGTCGCATCGTGTGTTATGCGCACGATGTTGTCAAAGGCCTCCACAATTGCGTCCATGTCCCCCTCGTCCTCCTCCTCCTCCTCATCTTCCTCAAGCGCGCGTTGGGGTGCTTGCAGTGCATCTGGCATGTCGACGTCGCCTCCCGTCTGTTCTGTTGCGCGGTGGGACTCGGGTACGCATCTCTCCATCGAGGCGCTGACGCCGCGGGCCAGGGAGGCCGTGAAACCCGGCTCCTTGCACAATTTCCAGAGCCGCTGCTTGTGGAGGTTGTCGAATCGTCCATACTCAATGCAATGCACATAGACTTGATGCGCAAGGGCGTCCCTTCCGTCCTCCCGTAGGCGTTGCTCATGATAAATCAGAAACTCATGCTCATCAGCCATGTAGGTGATGAGGCGGGGGATCTCGACATCGAGCCTCTGGATCTCCTCCTCGGTGCGGACTGTTATATCCGTGTCGGAAGTGGCCGGAAGGACGGAAATGGCCGGAAGTGATACCACGAAGGTGAGCGGGTACACCAACTAAGTTGGCTCAGAGACGGAAGGACGGAATAAGACCACGGAGCGATGCGGAGGCAAAGCACGTTAATTTTCAACTAAAGATACAGTAGAACATAATACGTATTTATACTAAATACGGAGATAAGTCTAATGCGGAAAGAAGTGTATAAAAGACAATAAGAACAATAAGAACAATAAGAGAGAAGCATAGTTGCATAAGTCATATGTTTGATTTGGGGAACGCTCAGAAGACCTTCATTGCGAAAACCCCAAAGGTTGTGCGTCAACGGAACTAGCCGGAGCATCGGAAAGTTGGTTGGACCGTAATGGCCGTAACCGTAACCGGAAAGGCCGTAAACGGCCGGAAAGTGCATGATCGTAACAGTATCCCCCTCTTAGGGTTCCTTGCCCCCAAGGAACAAAGAACAAGAGGAATACGATGCCGAAGTCGGAATGACGAAAAGGTGATGCAACGTAAACGGAAAGGATTGTGAGGAACTGTGCAGTTGATGATAAGTCATGTGATCGTGGGATGTTGATAAAAAACTTCTTCTCTTCCTCCATCCACCATGTCGCAACACTCGCATCAGTCGCAGCAGTCGCGCAACACCCGCATCAGCCGCGAGTCCTCAATGGACACTACCGAGGAACGCGTCGAGCGCCTGATGTCGGAAATCGAAGAGATGCGGGAGGGAATCATCGGAGGGTTGTCGTTGGAGGCGTTGGAGCGAGCGCGTATTGAACCCGATTTCCTGAAGTATCTTCGGGACCTGATCGAGCTCGAGGGCGAGGCGGAAGCGGAGGTGGCCGTAGTGGACACGAATTTGCGTACCGTGCAAGACGACATGGTGGAAGTGACGTCCCGTCGCGACCAAATTGTGGAGTTGTGCCAGCGCTTTGAGCGGGGCAACCTCCACTCCATGGATTACGGTCGATGCGGTGGACCTATTGCGCCGCATGGAGTCCCCAGACGACGACGATGTCCCGGATGAGAAGCTGGAATCCGGTGATGAAAGCGAGGGTGGAGAAGGATCGGAAGGGCCGGAAGGGCCGGAAGAGGTCGGAAAGAAGCGGAAGAGGATTGGAAAGGCGAAAACGCCGCCCAGGAAGCCGCGAGTGGATCGTGAGGAGCGGGATGACTTCTCGAAAGGTGCATAGGAAACATTGTTCTCTTTTTTCCTTGATTTATGCCGTTTGCAGCATGCGATAGGTGCAAGGAGCGCCTGCTGCCTTGCATCGTGCTGGAGGGAAAAACGGCATGCGATGCTTGCCACCAGGTGCACACGAAGTGCAGCTTGCGGCCGCAAAGCCGGACGCGCCTTCCGCAAAAGAAGGCAACTCGCGTGGCGCAGGCATTGGCGGAGCTGGGCCTGGTTGGTGCCAAAGTGCATCGGCCTGCGTCCCAAGTGTCCTTGCGCCGTCGCCAAGTCGATTCTCGCACCGGCGAGATCCTTCCGGAGGAAATCTCCCAATTCGAGGAGATGCGGCGCGGACTGGTGAATACCCAGCGCCGCCTTCGCGAACTCGAACGGCTCGAAGCGGAACGCAAGCGCAGGAAGCAGCGGAGGAGGGAGGAGAGAGCAGCGCGGGCAGCCGCAATGGAGCCGGAAAGGGCCGGAGAGTCGCAACGGGGCAAAGGCTCCGGAAGAGCTAGTCGTCCCGCGTCGCGTTCCACTCGCCCAGCGTCTCGCCCTGCGAGATCGCGTTCGCGCACGGGAGTTGCGCTTCTTGCTCCTGTCGTTCCGGTGGTTTCCCCGGTGGACGACGCGAGCCTCATCCGGATGACAGTGAAGAAGGAGGAGGACGAGGAGGCAAATCTCGCCGCCGCAACGGCTCTCAAGAACCGCGGGTTGGAACGGGCGGCGCGGAAGCAAGAGCGGAAGGAACGGATCGCGAGGGAAGAGGCAGAGAAGAAGGAGAAGGAGCAGGCCGCAATTGATGCGGAAATCCAAAAGCTCATGGCGAAGAAAGCCGAGCTCGACGCTCCTGTGGAGCCGAAGAGGGAGTCGGTGGAAGAGTTGGTTCCATCGGCCGAATTCATGGCCACGTTTCCGTGTCCGCCCGGCTTCCACTTGGTGGATGGGTATTTGGTGATCGATGAGGAGTCGGACGCGCATAAGGACTTCGATTACGAATTGGAGTATGATTAGTGTAAATTGCGAAAAATTGTAAATCCATTTTCTTGAATAAACCGCGTAGAGTCGCCGATGAGACGGAAGTGGCCGGAAAGGGTCAGAACCGTAAGACGATCGGAAAGGCCGTAAAGCGACCGGAGTGAGGGCGTAACTCAAGCTCACGTACGCAAATAGAACCGTAGGCCATAAACCAGGTGCAGAGGCCGTAAGTGGAATGGAGCCGTAAACTCAAATACGTTCCCATTCCGGACCAGGTTTTTCCGGATAACAAGTGTGGAATGCAGCCAAGAGTTCTGGCGCGTCCAAGTCGAATGCAGGAACCCATTGGTACTGATCACCGGTATGAGACCAACCAAACCACTCAACGTAATAATGAAGAGGGCAACGGCGGTAACACTTGTCGATCTTGGAATCGAGGATTGCCGCAAGTTCGAAATGTTCATCACCATCGATAATTTCGACGGGACCCGGCGGAGGTTGTTCGCGGCCTGGGAACGGATTCGGAAAATGTGGTTGAAGCGTTGATATGTGGAAAACGGGGTGAATGCGCAAGAGGGCCTTAGGAAGCCGGATGCGGTAGGAAGAGCCGGAAGTTTTCTCGATGACTTCGTAAGGACCGAAATGCGTCTCGGAGAACTTTTCCGTGGGCCGCGTCGTTGTGATGAACTCTGTTGAGACGAAGACTTGGTCTCCGACCTCAAGCGGAGGGTCCGGAAGATGTTTCTTGTCCGCAATCTCCTTGTAACGCTCTGTAGCAATAGTCAGCTGCATTCGGAGGTATTCATGGACAGATTGGAGTTCGTACGCATAATCCTGAGCCTTGTCGACATTGGGACCAACGACGGTAGTATCAGAGAAGGTGAGAAGCGGGTGATAACCCTTGTTCGCAAAGAACGGAGATATGCCGGTAGATGCGTTAGGAGTGTTATTGAGCGCAAACTCTCCAAGAGGGAGGAGTTCAGCCCAGTCGTCCTGGTGATACGCACAATACATGCGAATGTACTGCTCGAGGGTTTGATTCATGTGTTCCGTTTGTCCGTCGGCCTCGGGGTGATGGCTGGACGTAAAATGCATGGTCATGTTGAGAAGCTCGCCCAATGCGCGGAAAAAGGCAGAAACGAATTCCGTGCCTCGGTCGGAAGTGACGTGGGACAGAACACCGTGTTTGGAAAAGACGTGGATAAGGAAAAACCGGGCGAGTTGGGCAGAGGTGATATGTCGGTCGCAGGGGAATAAGGTAACCTGCTTGGATGCACGGTCAACAATGATGCAAATGCAATCAAACTCGCCAGAATAAGGAAGGAATTCAATGAAGTCGATGGATATCGAATGCCAAGGACGTAAAGCAACCGGTAAAGGACGGAGAAGGCCGTACGGCTTGTGCCGTGGAGCCTTGTTGCGCTTGCAGTGAGTGCAGGACTTGCAGTAGTCGCGGACGAAACTGTGCATTTCCGGCCAGGCGTATTCACGCCGGACGAGAGCCAAAGTGCGGTTCTGTCCAAAATGGCCGGAGAGTATGTGATCATGCTTATTTTGCAGGACACGTACGCGGAGTATATCAGGTGTATCACCCGCAACCTGGGGAACATAGATCCGATTGCTGAGAAGAAGAAGAGCGGTTGGATCCATGTCCAGCGCGTGGAGCCGGAAGTGCCGGAAGTCGCGGAAGCGATACCGGAAACAGCGGCTGGGTCGTCAGGATAGTGGGAAATGATTTCGCGGTGCAGCGAGTCAACGTCCATGACGAGGGATGCTCGGAGGCAAACATCCTCGAGGAAGGTAGCGTTAAGTGATGCGGATAACTGGTCGGAAGTGAAAATGGGCCGGAAGTTCTGGGGATTGATCTGGCTGAAGGCCGTATCCCCCTCTTTAGGGTAGACGTCCCATCGTCTAGTCAAAGCATCGGGTTTTCCTCCGAGCTTTCCGGGTCGGAACCGGATAACCATATTGAAATGGCAAAGGAATTCGGACCAGCGTACTTGCCGACGGGTAAGGACTTTAGTCGAGGCGAAGTATTCGAGGTTTTTGTGGTCCGTGACAACGTCGACAGTGAGAGGAGCACCCTCGAGATAATGACGCCAGTGAGTAAAGCAATCAAAAATAGCGAGGAGTTCCTTATCGTGCGTGTCATAGTTGAGTTCCGGAGCCGTAAGAGTGCGGCTCCGGAAAGCGACGGGATGGAATTCCCCGTCGTCTCCATGAATGGAGAGAATGCCCGCAATAGCGTAATCGGATGCGTCCGTCTCAACCATAATCTGACGGCCGGGAATCCAATGATGGAGAACCGGAGCAGCCGTAAAAGCGCTTTTGAGAGTGTCGAAGGCCGCTTGACAAGCGGGTGTCCAATCCCACCGTTTGCCAGTACGAGTGAGACAGGTGAGTGGAACGGTAATGCCGGAATAGCCGTAAATGAAGCGCCGATAAAAGTTACAAAAACCAAGGAAGGACTGAACGTCCTTCACTTTCCGAGGTACTGGCCAATCCGTAATAGCGGAAATTTTGTCCGGCGCCATGCGGAAACCGTCAGGCGACAGAATGTAGCCGAGGTACTCGCAAGTGGTGACACTGAACTCGCACTTAGATAGCTTGCAGAATAATCCAGCTTCGCGTAGACGGCGAAGTACCTCGCGGACGTGTTCCGCATGATTAGCCGGATCGTCAGAGTACACAAGGATATCATTCAAGTATACCACGACGTAAACGTCCAAGAGATCTGCAAAGAGGGTGTTAAGGAAGCGCTGGAAAGCAGCTGGTGCGTTGGAGAGACCTTCCGGAACGACCCGGAAATTGTAGGAGCCGTAACGGGAACGGAAAGCGGTTTTGTACTCGTCGCCAGCAGCGACGCGGAGCAAGTGATAGGCGTGGCGTAGGTCCAGTTTGGTGTAAATACGCGCCTTTCCAGGAGCGTCGAGGAGATCTGCGATCAGAGGAAGTGGATAACGATCCTTCTTCGTGATGCGATTCAATCCGCGATAGTCGACACAAAGCCGGAGACTTCCGTCTTTCTTCTTAGCGAAGAGAATCGGAGCGCCGTGGGAGGAACGAGACGGATAGATGAAATCCGCCTTGAGGTTCTTGTCGAGGAACTCCCGAAGCGCGGTCAGCTCAGTTGCGGAAAGGGAATAGATGGGGCCGACCGGAGGCTCAGCACCATCGACAGTCTCGATCTTGAGATCGAATTCGCGATGAGGCGGAAGATTGTAAGCCTCTGATTCAGAGAAGACGTCGGCGAAGTCATGGTACTCGGCCGGAATGCCGGACAAATTCGCAAAGTCCGGCTCGGCCGAAGTGCCAAAGCCGTTAGTCTCGTCGACCGGAGATGCTCGGAGCGTGTACTGGACGGTGCCTTTATCGCGAATGATCGCGTGGAAGGCTGCCGCATTGACCATAGACACAAGTGGGGCAGAAGTGAATGGACGAGGCGTAGATGCCTCAAACGGAATCTCCATAGAAGGAGCGGATTTGAGCGAAGACGTCAGCGGTATTGAGGGAAGGAGAGCCGGGGATACCGGAGGTTCCGCCATCTCCGTAGCCGGAGAGACCGCAACAGGATCCGGAATAGTTTCCGAGAGTGTCGACACAATAGACTCGTCGTAAACAGGGCTGAACTTTAGTGAGGCGTTGCGCCAATCAATCAACGGATTGTAGCGGCGTAGCCAGTTTAGTCCAAGAACCAAGTCACAAAGTCCAGACGGGTGACGTAGAATCCATAGAATGGACATCGCCAGAAGGGAACCGAGGGAGCAATTGAAGCTGTCGGTCAATGATGGATGAGGAGCCGTCGAGATACCGGAGTTTAACCGGAGGAACCGCATACGGAGAATACCCATTAGATTCGCAAACCCTAGTAGACACAAAACAGTGCGAAGAGCCGGAGTCGATGAGTGCCCGCAAGCGGGAGTTGAATCCCGCGGCAACTCGTTGTACAAAAGACGGACGCAGGGTTAGGCCCGCGTCCGGAGTAGGAAAGCCGGAAAGATCGCCAGAAGGCGAGAGATAGTCCGCAGAGAGTACAGATACATCGAGATCAACATAAAAGGCATTAGGGAAAGAGTGGACGCGTTGAGAGTAACCTCGGGAAGCACCTCGGAGTCAACACGGCTCGGACCAGGTGCAGAGGTACCCGAGCCGCTGCCTATTTTTTTGACTCGGAGGAAGAAGCATCAGCGGCAGCAGGTGCGGGGTCAGAAACAGTCGCGGCCTTGCCTTGAGCGCCAGCTGGACGTTTGCGGCATTCAGCCATTTTGTGACCCGCGCCACCGCAGAACATGCAGAGGTTATTCTTCATGCGTCGCTCGCGCTCCTCCGGCTTGAGCTTGCCGGTGGAGTCGAGCTTGGCAGCGTACGGTTTCGCCTGCTTAGACCCGGAAGTCTGAGCCGCGTTGCCGTTGGCCGGAGTATTGGCCGGAGTGTTGGTCTTGGGCGGGGAGTTGGATTTTCCACTGCCTTTGCCTTTACCCTTGGACTTGCCACTACCGCCACCACCTCCTGAGGCCGCAGCACCGGAAGAATCGCCGGAAGGCTTTCCGGCCGGAGGCGGATTCGCAGCAGCGCGCTCGTTCACACGTTCGGTATTGCGGCGATGATACCGCTGGTCGAGCTGCGATGCGAGGGCTTTCAGTCCGGCAAGAGTGACCAGAAGCGGATTCTGCGCCATGGTGTCCTTGATGCGGCTTGGAAGGCCACGGTAAAACGCCCGGAAAAGGGCGGCCTCGTTATACCCAGTCATAACCGCATGGGTGTCGAACTCGAGCTGGTAAGTAGCCAGCCGATCTCCAGGCTTCATGGAGAGAGTCTCCAATGAAATCCGCGCGTCGCCAAAGGGATCGTGCCGGCCGAAATTCGTCGCAAGCTCCTGAACGAAGAGCTCCCAATTGCCATCCCAGAACGGAATGGGCGCAAGTCCGTCAGCGAAGATATTGGGCTGAAACCACTGCTGAGCAGTTCCGCGAAGATACGACCGGACGTAGAAGATTTTCTCGTCATCGGTCGGAAAGTCTTGCGACGCTCCGCAATGTGCAGGTAGATCTGCGACATGAAAGTGGCGAA